>VUQS01003711.1:55229-71135 GCA_015108495.1 Heterochromis multidens
TTTTTGAGCTGCCTGCAAGAGATTTAACCCCGGTGTGGCCACCGATGTCAGATGGCTTAGCCTTAGGCTGTTTCTGTGTACCCTCTTGTCCTTTTCGTGCAGAAGGGAGACGCAAAACGTGGAAGACTTTGAATGTAAATTATTTGTGCAACGAAAGCGACAGAGATGTGCGCAACAAATGCGCAAGTTGGTTTGAGTGGAGCTAAGTGTTTGAGGTGACGAGAGGGCAGCTTTTTCCATCAGCACCAGAAGCACTGAATGGACTACTTGATAGTCTTAACCTCTCTTTGGATGTACTTTTTACACCGTGGGCGTTTTGTGGCGTTTTAGAGAAACAGAAATTACTGGGGAAATACAAGCAGAGTTGTAATCGATATGGCTGCGCTGGACAAAGGTAAGTCTCTGGGGGTTTAAAATAAGTTTCAATAGCCGGTGCAATTACTAAGCCAAAGAGGATTGACCGACAGACAGAAAGTAAGAAAGTGAGAGTAGTTACTGAGAGCCAATGTGAAATTGTCAATATAGCCTCTGCCTGTTATTTTTCAGCTATATTGATTTTAGTTAGTTTACTGTGGACTATAATTTACATTCTTTTGATTTCTGTGGACATTTAGTTTTTTTTTATTGGGGGGTTTGTTTGTTTGTTATTTTTACTTGGCTTGTTAGAGGGAAAGAGAAAGACAATTTTTTTTTTTTTTTACTTACTTTACTTTTACTTTTACTTTGTGATCCAGAAGATGCTTTAAAGTATAGGCTATAACAGGAGTGTGTGTTTGTGTGTGTGTGTGTCGGGGGTGTATGTGGTGGAATAACTGCGCTTGAATGGGACTGTGACACTTCATCGTAACAGCGAGCAGCCGATCCCTTTCCAGGTCTGTGAAGTCAGACAGAAATAGCGGTGAAAGACAGGAAGTTCGGTTATCAGTTCTTCCACCAGAATAAAAGTTATAGTTATGCATTCAATAATGTATGCTATATTAGCGCTGCATGTTTCTCTGATGGGAAAGGGGAAATATTTAGGTATTTTTCTGTGTCAGTGTTTCAGAATGAAGGTGTATAAGACTTTGAAAGACTTCCCAGATTCCATATGACACTAAATACACAGAGAATTAAACCAAAGATATTTCTTCATTAAAAAAATAAATTGCAAAATATCATTGTAAATATCCCAAAAAGTTGAATCTGTTCATCTGGACGTGGCGTTTTTTAGTGGGAGAAACGTTTCGTTGCCAACTGGTAACTTCTTCAGTCTCAGCTGACTGCAGACTTCCCCAGCCTTATAAACAGTACATTGCATAATGACAGAAACCAGCACCACTGACTAACAATGGGCCATTTGGTCAGTTTCATGATCAATAGTATGCAAATTGTCATGACCATTGATCAATGGCCATGAGTACCATTCATACTGTTTATATGAGTATGAGTACTGTTTATAAGGCTGGGGAAGTCTGCAGTCAGCTGAGACTGAAGAAGTTACCAGTTGGCAACGAAACGTTTCTCCCACTAAAAAACGCCACGTCCAGATGAACAGATTCAACTTTTTGGGATTCTTTTACCTGGATTATTGAGCATGCATCAAGAGATCATTGTAAATACATCTGTTATCAATCTCCTTGCTTCAGTTGAGAGCATATGTTTACAGTATTCTGTTAATAAAGAGTAAACATACGGAATAGCCAGACTTTAATTAATTAATTAATTAATTTAGTACTGACTAATGATAATTATCTTTGGTGACGTGACTCTGTCTTTTCCCTGTTGACTGATGAGGTTCAATTGTAACCCTTCCAGTGGTTGTTTTATTTTGAAATCTGACACAGGAAATACTTACAATCTGCGTCATCTTGCTTGACACTGCTGGTGGTGTGTGATCGGAGTGCGGCAGTATTGAAGGTAGGGGGAGGGGCTGCGGTGAAGGAGCAGAGTGTTGCAGGCAGGACAGAGCCGGACATGAGGGAGAAGGGGAAACACTGTAGCCGCTCCGGCGGCTTCATTGACCGGCGTGTCATCGTCCACCGGTCCGCCGATCGAGGTGCGGTGTGGTTCTGCACTTTCTCCTTATTCTTTGCTTACTGTGCTCAGGCTTTGGTAGCTATAAAACCTTCTGCTTTGAGTCTTCTGAAATGAGCTGCGTTTGATTTTACAGGAGAGCTCCAGATATACCGCAAAGTGGCTTTGCTGCTGTCTCTTTCTCTTATAATATTACTGTCTCACCTCTAAAGTCCAGCATAGGCGCTGCTGAGTCTTCCAGCTTCATGTTGTTGGTGTGCCACAAATGAAATGAAAAGACTGAAAGAAAGAAAAGTTGCAGTGGGCTTTGTAGTTGCAGTGAGGTAGCCTGGGTTGGGTTTAATTATCCAAGGCCCTCTCTAAGTACTCTAATCAAATAAAAGCGAGGCTGGTGTCGGCTTGTTTTTCTTTGCTGGGTGCCGCATCGTCTCTCCTGCCCGGATTGGCTTTTGAAGTTAACAGGAGGGTTTTATGATTTCGTCCCTCCACCAGGTGAGGATGCAATGACTGGGGATACGGACAAATACCTGCGGCCTCAGGACCTCAAAGAGCTGGGGGATGACTCTCTCCCTCAGGAGGGATACATGGGTTTCAGCATAGGAGCCCGCTCAGCCAGGTAGGCACCTGTCATTTTTATATATGCACATAAAAACTATTAATGTACCTCACTGTACTGCTTTCAGCTATTTGATCCAACTAATTCAAGTGTGACATCATATTTGCCATTGTTGCAGTGGTCACCCTGAATACACAGATTTATGATGCCATGTCTGATATGACATATATTGTGTTTATTGCTCTTGAATAAGAAGCATAATGTACAGCCCCTCCACTACGCATGCACACATGTATTCAAACATAAAGACATAGAGTCTCACACACAATAACACAGCATAATGGAAATCACCAGAGAGCATAGCTGGGAAGTTGCAATCTAATGATTCAACCTGACAAAATGATTCAGCGTTTTGTGTGACCTGTTTGAAACTCAGGCAAAAAAAATTACAAAGGGCCAGCTATCTTTGATACCTTTGATGCCCTGGGTGAACAGCTGCGTGTCGGTGTAACTACACTTTCACATAGTGGACAAAGAATGTTGTGGAAAACTGGCAAGCGCCAATGAAAACACATCGGCGGCATGTTGTGCAGCCCCAGTATGTATTGTAACCGCACTGACAGATGGCAGATGGCACTGTGATGGCTGGATTGATAAAAACAACGACACACTGACTGTGACAGGAAGCTGCTAACATCAGCAGGGCAAGGCAAACAAGGGAAACACTGGGGTGATTCCACGTGAGCGAGTTTGTTTTGATGGGCTGATCCTGGAAAAAGTTTTGACAGAGATAATACATTGAATTATGTATATTGTTATTAGTTTGAAAGAAAAGAATTATAAGATGATACAAAGATGAGCACATACAAGCTTAAAATCTGTGCTCACCTTTCTATTTCAGTGTATTACATTTATTACATTAGTATTACATTGACCACTGCAAAATACAGCTACATATACAAAAACTGTTCCCCGTGTCTTTCTGTAATTGCATATAGACTTTGTTAAGCTGACTCTCTTTGCAGGAGTGCGAAAATGTATAAAATAATTTATTGATCAATGAATGTGTGATGCTGAGCAAGTTCTTTTCTTTCCCTTACCTTTCTGTTTATGACATTGACATTGCATGGTCTGCTTTTCGAGTGGGCTACGTACACACAAACACCTACTCATGTAAACCTAAAAAATTCGTATCTTGTCGTAGTGTGCCACCAAAAGCACAGCATCAATGTCATAATAGAAAAACGAAAGCCACATCACGCTTGAATGTCTTCAGAATGCTTTGCTTTTCACTCTGCTATTTTGTTCTTTTTCTTGTTTTCTTGCATCCTGTCTCTCATTCTAGCCCTAGAATCAGGTAAGAAAAGAGTGGTAGTAGTAGTACCAGTAGTAGTAGGTAAAAGATCTGTGAATGGTGTCTCTTCCCTGTGACCCCTGAACTACTTTTTAACCCCAATCCAACACCCATAAGACCTCTAACCCAAACCACCAGTCATTAATTGGACATTGGTGTCATCCAGTGTTGCTGTTTCTCTGTTTGTGGTAGCGTATTTGTCTCATTTTTGCTGTTATGTGTTGTATTTCTAGATCATTATCATCATCACTCCACTTTTTTCTCATCAGTCAAAAAAACAAAACATGTCCAAATTGAATCTGTGTTTATTGTTTTGATGCAGGTGTGCAAAAGAGACAGTTTTGCGTGACATAAGAAAATATAAGCAGCTGTTTTGTGGAGCCTTCTTTCAGTTTGAGTCGTGTGGAGTAATCCAATGTTTTGATGTGGCTTGTTCTTAAGTAGCACTTTATATTTTTGGAGTGCCACTGAGTGTAACTTCCAGGGATTGGACACATCATTGGATTAATAATCTGTTGACATGGACATAATTGGAGGTGTCTCACAATTATTCAGCATGATTGCTGCTATTAAATTCTGGCTTGCAGAGATGGAAACTTTACATTTGGACACTGCAACACTCACATGGATATACAATGACTCAGTTGCCTACAGTTGCCTCTCTGAGTCCACATAAATGCCTTCTAACCATAGCACAACTGGTGCATACTTTGAAATGGTAGATTGAAAATGTGAAGTAGAGTTTAAAGCAAGGAAAACTGAGTGATCACCAATAAAAATGAATGGAGTGGAAAGAGGAAAGGAGGTGGCAGAGAAGGGTGTGATTAGAGGAAAGCAGTGGGATAGAGGCAAAATGACAAAAGTCTTCAGTTGAATGGATGAACTGGTAAACTTCACAGTATTGTTACAGCATCGTGACTCAGGAAATGAGAAAGCAGAGAGAGAATGAGACCATTATGGAGAAGGATGAGATGCAGAAATGGATAACTGACTATAGAGAGGACATAAAAGGGAATGAGCAAGGATGAAAACACAGAAAAAAATCAGCGAAGAAGTGCTGATTTTTGGGGGAGAGGATGGACAGAATGAGAAAGAGGAGGAAGCTGTAAAGAACAAAGATGGTCGGGGTGAGAACAGAGTAGAGGGGGATAGTGCGGTGCTGCCATGCCAGCGAGTCCATTCAGCCAGTACAGAGTTGCTTGGTAACTTCGATGCCGGGGTAGGCAGGCTCTGCTGAATAAAGGGCTTCTCTCTGTGCTGAATAGCGTGCCCACTCAAACATGCTGAGCTCTGCATTTTCTCCCCCTCACTCACCCACTCTCCCCCTTTTGCACTCACACACAGCGCATCAATACACACATACAGTATACTCTTTGGGAAAAGACGGCACAGAGTTTCCAGCTTTGTTCCCAGGGATTGTATCATGGTTGAAGCTACGTATCCTACACAAACAGAAAAAACAACACACCTTTCATGTATGATATTTAAGTGCCTATATACACACACACACAAATATATATTTTAGGTAAGTGTTTAGTCACTGTACATCAAATTAATATTTCAGCTCTTCTGCAATGATCAAATCGCTGTAGCAAAAGTAGCACAAGAAAGAAGCCCAAAATGAACCTACAGAGCTGCACTGAGCCGAAGAGGCAGCAAAAATAGGCACACATCACCACAGCCATAAAGCAGACTACAGCAAGATAGATAGAAAAGACCTGCTTCCCTTCTTGTGTTTTGCTGCTTTGAAACAGGTCTAGGTCAGCTAATCTTAGAATAAAGGAAGGTGAGCCTTTGAGCTCAAGTCGGATTTAACAGTTGAAATACCTTTGAGTGAATCTTGTTTCTTTTTCTGTCATTGATGAGATCCGCACAAAATTGAAAACTTTAAGCTCTTACCTGCCAAGCAGGTACATATAAGTACAGTCTCCTAGTCTGTCATACTTCATCATTCAGGCAGACTTAGTTACACTAGTATTCATGATACACGTATAGACACAGCTGTCTTTTTCTTTCACTCTACCTACTTCTCCTCTTCCTCTTTCCCTTTATCTCTTAATGCAAACAAACTGACCTCACTCTCATTTCCATCTCTGCTGCAATATCTTATCCTTGTTCAAATGCAGGCTCTTCTGCTTCTCTCTATTTTCCCCATATTACTTTTGGACTCTGTCCAGTAAGTGAAACCCCTGGAGGTTACATGTAGTAATGGATTCCTTGCTTTTTGTTTTATGCCGTGTCCCCCTGCCCATCACTTGTTGTTGGCCGCGGCACTGGGCTGCATGGTAACATGTAGCCTCCGCTCCTTCAGTTCGGATAGGTCCAACACACTCAACCGGAGCTCCTTTGCACGAGACAGTATGATGATCGAAGAGATTCTGGCTCCTACAAAAGATACGGTAAGTTTAATTTCTTGTCATTCTCTTTAACTTTTTATCTTTTTTTCTCCACTATTTATTGCCCTTTTGTCACCCTCTATCCATATTTTCTTCTATGGTTTTTGTTTCAATTGGCGTCTTGCCTGATCAAAACACGAACTGGATAGATTAAAGCTGGTATCAGAGTAGCTCCATTCATCTTGCACAAGGGTCATAACAGAAGAAGTGTTAATGTGATGCCTGCTTTTGCCAAAGTGCTGAGAGCTTTGGGAGGCCCCCCTTTGCTTTCTGAGGGAAAACTGCAGTGCTCTGCAGAGCTCGTCTGTCATTAGCTTGTTTTGGCGGTCTGTAGCAATAACAGAAACTGTAACTACTTTTCTGAAAATACTCTTAATATTTTGTTTGTTTCAGTATTACCCAAGATCCCAAACAATACATAACCATATTTTGTAGTTACCTTGAACTATAAAGCAGATGTTTTGGAAATCTAAAGAATATTTAACCACACTGATTTACTCTTTCTTATGTCAGAGAGCTTCCTGGTAAATTGGTACTATATGAACCTGTAAATATGATGTACATGAGATCATGTTTGCTTTTCCATTTGCTTTGAATTAGCTGCCTTTGATGAGTGAAGTTTCAGTTATAGTCACATCTGCTCCCACCTATTGAATGTAGATGCAAAAATCGTAGGATATTCGAGGAGTTAAAATCAAGTTTTCTTTGGTGGAGCAGGAATCCTTCAGTGAAGCATGGCACCATAAATTCATTTGTGTGGGCCATCTAGTACCTATATTGCGACTTCTGAACTGTTTTTCTTCTTCCCTAAGCTTCAGAGTGTCTGTAAAGATATTTCCTACTTGGTTGACCCACTCAATAAGGTATAAATGTCGCTGGATGTCAGACTCATTCATTAGTTTTGTTACTTTTCATTCGCAGTGGTTCAGCTCACATTTCTCTCAAGTTTTGCTTGTTTGTATATTTGTTTGTTTTGGGTCTCTCCCATAAGTCATTCCCATGCTCCTTCCAGTGTACAAGAGTTCCGTGTTCGCATACTTTGTCTTTTATTAAAGCTGATCTCTATTTTCTAGTTTCTCAAGCATCATAATTGTCACCTGTCACTGCAAACTGTATAGTATCACATTTATTTTATGCAATTCAAGTGTCTTTTTGTCCTGACTGTTTTAAGACCATGGTCACTGATGGAAAACATTGCTGAAATAGAAGCTGTAACTGTAATCAGCCCATAGCTGTCATTGCAATGGGTGATAATTTGTTTGCTTTTGTCATCTTGTACCTCATTCCTTTTGTCTTTATCCATTAATCAGTTTTGCAAATCTGCTGCCAGTTTTCTTTGTCATCCTTTGTGTTCTTAAAACCCTTCTTTACTTTCTCTGCTCTTACATATCTTCTCTTCACCGTGTCTTTGGATCTTCCTCACCCAGCACCTTGCTGTGACCAGAGATTACAGTTCAGAGTGTATGCGACGCTACAGCTGGACTCCTGACACCATGGACCACAGCCACAACACTGTGTCTAGTCCAATTCACTCTGGGTAAGAACAGCTGTACTCTCACCCAGTCTGTGAAGATGTTTCCCAGCATGCATACACTTATAGTACATGTGAAAATGACTCTGCGTGTATACAGACACACATACTGCATGTGCATTCATATAACTATTTGCAGAAATCACACATTTTATATGCTTACTGCACACAAATGTTGTACTGTCTTTTGCTCTCCCCCAAAGAGTCAATATTCAGCAAACCCTGCAGCAGTGATGCAGACAAGGTGCAGGGCTGTGGGATTTCTGCAGTGCTGCTACTGTACACATTACATTAAAGCAACAAGACACACTTCATCCTCTAAAGCTCTCGTGTCATACCATAAAACCAGAGACATGGCCCAGGAGTTCCCCCATGATCACTGACATCATGCTATTGTTATCATTACAGAAACAAACTGCAGGCTCTTTGTGAGCTCAGGTTACAGTGGCTCATGTGTTTCATTTAGATAAACCGATATGTCATTTACATACTTTGAATATATGACATCATAAAGTGTTAAGATCTGCTCAAAATAAACAGTGCTGTCTTTGCACGGAACTTAAATGAAAGTATCTTTGGTGCTGCTAAGAATTTAAATAGTGGGATCTATCATGTTCAGTTTTGGTTCTTTCTTTCTATTTTTGACATGTTATTTTACCTTGTAAGTGTATCTGTTTATTTAAATATTACTGTGTTATTGTCATTTTGTCCTCAGTGCATCTTATTTTTTCTATTTCCCTTGATTTTTCACCTTTTTAGTCTTCCTTCATCTTGAGTAGTCATTAGAGATCCCAGCAGTGATTATCGAACTGTTACTAAAACTAGGTTCTGGGGGTTTGCCTCCTGCATTGTCTCCCATGTGTTTATTTTGCAGCTTCTCCTCCCCGCTCCCTCAGTATGACTCCAGGTGATGACTGAGTTTGCTGCTTTCATCCATGATGGCGCAGTGATGTCACTCACTCCTCCACTTCTGTCTCCCTTTCATCTCGTCACTGTCTCTTCTCTCTCCCGTCTGTGCCCTTGTCGTCTGTGTGGTCTGGTGTTTCATTTGCACTGCTTAGATCTTAGAAGTGTGTAGTCGACATGTTTGGGAGTCTTTCTTTATTGTGCCATTCTTTTCTCTCACAGTGCACATTAAAAAAACAAAAACAAATCAATCTTCTGCCAAAGCATAACAGGGATTCTACTGTTTGCAACATGCTAAGCAAGCAACACAACACTTGTGGGGAAAAAAATAGACTCATGTTTGGCTTTAGGTTAAGGACTGCTCATAAAAACTGCATTAGCAGGTTTTTATGCCTACCCAAAACTTATTCTTTCTTCTTATTTGTGTCATTGGTTGTATTCATGGGACGCCACAACATGCTCTTAATTTGAAGAATATCGATCGTATTAACCCAATCTAGCTGAAACATTGGTGCTGGTGTTTAATATTTGATCACTAAATGCTGCTTTACAGGGACTGAATCTTTGGCAAAGCTCACTTACAGCCTCAGACCTGGAAACTAAACTTTCTACAACTTCATTAGCATCCTGTTTAGTTTCACACAGTATTTAATCCCCTAAACTGAGGCAGGTGAAGGAGAGAACAGCCAATTTTCAGAACTCAAAGCATCGTTTTTCTCCTCTCTATCGTCCTGTCTCTTGCTCTTTCTCTGTTTTTGTTCATTTCTGTCTTTTCCTTCACTTTATTTTGGTGTACGGTGATCACAGCATGGGAATCGTCCTCCGCACTTGTGTCCGTAGCTTTAAGTCTATCTTTCTCTTTTGTCTTTTTTTGTTTCCTACTCTGACATGTTGTTCTTCATCTGGCAGGTTCTTGGTCAGTTTCATGGTGGATGCCCGTGGTGGTTCCATGAGAGGTAGCCGCCACAATGGCATGCGCATCATCATCCCTCCCAGGAAATGCACAGCACCCACACGCATTACTTGTCGCCTGGCTAAAAGGCACAAACTGGCCTATCCACCACCCATGGTGGAGGGTGAGGGGCTGGTCAGCCGGCTGGTTGAAGTCGGACCTGCTGGGGCTCAGTTCCTTGGGTAGGTTTCTTTAGTAGGCTAGGAGGCAAATCAAAGGGGGATTTTCTTTTATATCTACTTATCAATTATGACTCAGAAAGTGGTTTTAGTTTGTGCAGCTATTTAATGAAGACTCTTATGTTCTATTTTCTCGAAGTCCTGTGATTGTGGAGATCCCTCATTTTGGTTCAATGCGGGGGAAAGAGAGGGAGCTGATTGTGTTGAGGAGTGACAATTGTGACACGTGGAAGGAGCACCAGTCTGAGACCAGACCAGAAGACCTCACAGAGCTGCTTTCTGGAATGGATGAAGGTAACGGGAAGGTTATTTGGCGTGGTCCAAATTTTTATCAACAATAGTTATTACTATTGTCGGGCCTTTCTGTGTGGAGTTTGCATGTTCTCCCTGGGTTCTCTCCGGGTACTCCAGCTTCCTCCCACAGTCCAAAGACATGCAGTTAGTGGGGTTAGGTTAACTGGTGATTCTAAATTTGCCGTTGGTGTGAATGTGAGTGTGAATGGTTGTCTGTCTCTCTGTTAGCCCTGATCTTCAGACAATATGATGCATTTGAGCCCAGTCCTACTTTTGCTCTTTTATGGGCTGATTACCTGCAAGATGACAAAGCCTGCTGAAATACCATTGGTCAACAGTTGTCAAACTCAAACTACAAATGGAAACTACAGAAACAGATATAATGTATATCTGTTGCGAATATCTGTTTATCAAAATTACTCAATGGGTAAAGATGAATGTCACCACTTAGGAAAATATAGAGTACATACATATATATAGGGCTATATGTCCACTGACGACCTAGAAAATCTGACTTTTTATTTACTTTGGAATGATATTTAAATACATATATGAAGCCAGATACTCTATTTAGTAACATAATAAGAGACAGCTTAAAATACATTTGTGAAATTCTTCTTCTTCTCTTGCAGAGCTGGATAGTCCTGCTGAGTTGGAGAAGAAGCGCATTTGCCGCATCGTCACCAGAGATTTTCCACAGTATTTTGCTGTGGTGTCACGGATTAAGCAGGAGTCTAATCATATGGGTCCTGATGGAGGAGTACTTTCTAGCAGCACTGTTCCCATGGTCCAGGCCTCATTCCCCCCAGGAGCCCTCACCAAGAAGATCCGTGTTGGCCTGCAGGTACAGTGGGACCCCGAGGACCCACTTAAGTTTGATCTGTACCATGATTGTGCACTATATTTCTTTACTATACCTGACCTTTTAACATTTGTGTCTGCTTAGATCCCTTAATTTGTTAGAATATTTTGAAATGGTCTGACTTGGCATTAATCAGAGTTTGATGAACCAATTTTTTTTTATGTACATCCTCGTGGCTTTCTGTTTAGGCTCAGCCTGTGCCAGATGACATGGTGAGGGCAGTCCTCGGCAACAGAGCCACTTTCAGCCCCATTGTCACTGTAGAGCCGAGGAGAAGAAAATTCCACAAGCCTATCACTATGACGATCCCTGTCCCACCTAGATCAGCAGAAGGCCATCCCAGCGGCCATCGAGGCGAATCTGCACCCTGCCTGCGTCTGCTCTGCAGCATCACAGGCAAGCTTGCCTGGAGATTAGTAGAGCATGACGACACTCTTCTAGTATCTCTATGCAAACTGCCTTTGCAGGATTAACATTAATTTCCAAGTATACTTTAAAGATATCTTGACAGTCTTTATATTCTTGAGCTAGTGATATTTGTATATCTTTTATTATTATACAGTACTGTGCAAAAATCTTGAGGCACCCACCATTTCTTTATATTGTGTTCCCAAGGAACCAGACTTTCTTATAATTTTTTAAAGTGTCTTGAGCAACAGTTCTCCAGGCTTTCTGAAGTTTTTCTTTGGACATTGGCTGCTTTTTCACTCATTTTCAGTCCAGTCCTTTTACCTGACCATTTTCAGAGGAAACCTTTTCTTGTGTTTGTTAAGCCACTTAACACTGACCTGTGAATCATTTAAGTACAAAAAAGGCACTTAACTCAAAGGATGAAAAACTGTTGTGTCTACACATAACAGACTACTTAGCAAAGAACTTGACATATCTTGTGCAGTGTGTCCATAAAAACAATGAGGAAACTGGACAAATGGAGGACAAAAGAAGAAGTGGCTTGCCTAAGAAATGTCTACAGCAGATGAACAGTATCGGAAAGTAATTTGGCCCCTCAGCTGATCCATCTACTGTTCACTGAAGAAATGGTCCTGATGGAAGGGTGGCTGTCAAGAAGCCATTCTTATGAAGTGATGAATCCAAATTTGAAATTTTTGGTTCAAATTGTCAATATGTACAGAGGAGGTTAGGAGAAAGTCTTAACAGTGAGTGTCTACAGCCATTTGTAAAACATGTTGGAGGCTCTGTCATGGTTTGGGCCTGCATTTCAGCCAGTGGTGTTGGTGATCTTGTTAAAATTGATGGAATTATGAATGCAGAAAAGATCCTTCAGATTTTGATCCACCATCCAATACCATCTGGAAGGCATCTGATTGGTAACAGCTTAATTTTTCAACATGACAATAATCCCGAATACACTGTCAATGCAGAAAAAGCATACCTGGATAGAAAAACACACCGTGGGACACTATCAGTCATGGATTGGCCTCCCCAGAGACCTCAACATTATTGAAGCAGTGTGGGATCATTGAAACAAAAAGCAGCCAGCATCTGAAGAAGAGCTTTGAATGTCCTTGAAGAAGCCTCAGGAACTATTCCTGAAGACTACTTAAAGAAATTACAACAAAGCTTGCCTAAGAGAGTTCAGGCTATGTTAAAGAATAAAGGTGGTCATACCAAATACTGACTTTCAAGCTCATTAGAATTGTTCAAACTCTGTTTTTGCCTTATATACTATATTTTAATGTATGTTTTTCACGTTTCAGTAATTTGCTGCACCTATTTCCCATTTTCCTAGGAAAATATAAAAAATGAGGGGTGGCTTGAGACTTTTGCACAGCACTGTACAAAAGTCATTATGAATTGAATACTTTGGTAGTAGGAAGATGCAGAACTGAGAAGATAAAAGAACAGAGATTATTTAAGCTGAAAATTGCCCATGCTGAAAAGACAGTGAGCTCAATTTTGTGTCCCTGTTTCATGCAGGAGGAACCTCCCCTGCACAGTGGGAGGACATCACAGGAACCACACCACTGTCCTTTGTAACTGACTGTGTCTCCTTCACCACAAATGTGTCGGCCAGGTGAGACACATATATGCTATACACACAGTAGATCAGAACCAGATGTAAAAAAAAAAAAAAAAAAACAACCTAGAGGGCTCTCATAGAGTGCATCTTTCACCAAGACCACTGCCCTATATCACAGTTTTAAAAAAATGAGTTATCTAGATAGACACCAAAATTTAATGGGAACTTCCTTTGCTGATGGTCCAACTGTCAATCAACTTTCATGAAATAATCTTGCTGACAAACAGACAAACAAATGGCATCCAATAACATACCTCTGGCTTGAATGATGAGATTATTTTGAATGGAATATAAAGTGTTAAGCAAATTACCAAATTTTGACTAATAAGACATGGAAATAGTACATTGGGTCCTAGAAATAGGTTTAGATTTTTTTTTATTCATAATAACTAATAATAGTAAAATAAACAGATTAATCAATAATGAAAGTAATAGGTTATAGTATGGTCAGTTCAGTGTATATTTATCAAAACACTGTAATTTTTTAATTGTAAATATTTCCTGTATTTCCAGGCTTATTAATATAGACATTTTTATAACAAAAACCTTTAGAAAATTGAAGTTTTCGGTCTTTTAACTGCCATATCTTGTTTATCATATTCTCCTCAGAGCTTATGCAGAGAAGCAGTTTCTAATCGCTATAAATATGAATGAAATCCGTGTCACTTCTACAGATACAACAATTGTGCAATGAAAAGAATGATATCATTTTCAATGTTTTTATGTGATGTTTTCTGACAGTGATGAAATGAAAACTCTGGAGAACTTGATAATAAAAGCAGTTAGTTGCAGGTCTAGTCTCACCTCAG
The DNA here is from genome assembly GCA_015108495.1 of Heterochromis multidens. Classification (NCBI taxonomy): domain Eukaryota; kingdom Metazoa; phylum Chordata; class Actinopteri; order Cichliformes; family Cichlidae; genus Heterochromis; species Heterochromis multidens. The sequence continues at coordinate 69,123 of VUQS01003711.1, forward strand.
TAGAGGTCACAACAAGTAAAGAGACTTGAATCCCTTCCAGAAAATATCATTGTAGCCTTCAGGAAATTGACAGTATATTTGTTGGCAGTGAATACCCAAATATATCACAAGATAAAAGCTCAGAAGTATAATCAGTTAGCATCTTAGTTGACAGAATCCTGAGTTCCCCTCTGACAGGGCTACACTTAGTTACACATTTAACCGTGTGGTGCAAAGTCAGTCGACCACAGATTGTTGAGGCATGCTGCTAAATTGACCTCAGCAAGTGAACCTTTTAGTTACATTACGCAAAGTCATGAATTTCCATCCTAACTAGATTTAAATCACGTGGTGAGAGTGCAGCCTGATATTAACAGAGCACCCTTTGGTACTCTATAATTAGATTACTACACAGATGTCATGTGTCTTTGTGCACCCTTCGGAGAAATAACCAAGTTTGTTTGACCACTTACATTATTACTTAGAATGACTATTGTAGCCCTGTGAAAAGTTTGATACAAAAACGGCTTTATTTATTAACTTTTTGCGTCATTGTGTCCTCTCCTCCTCCTCCTATTCTGCCCTCTTGTCTTGGATCTTTCCTCCTCAGGTTCTGGCTCGCAGACTGTCACCAGATTCCTGAGACGGTGAGTCTAGCGTCTCAGTTATACCGGGAGCTGATCTGCGTGCCGTACCTGGCCAAGTTTGTGGTGTTCGCCAAGATGAATGATGCTGTTGAGGCTCGGCTGCGCTGCTTCTGCATGACAGACGACAAGGTGGACAAGACCCTTGAGCAGCAGGAGAACTTTGAGGAGGTGGCCCGCAGCAAAGATATTGAGGTGGGATGGACATGCAAACAAATGTTGTGCAGTAAGAGAGTCCAATAAAGACTGCACTGAGAAACAAATAAATCCATACAATAAAATAAAACAATGTGCTGTGATTCTATATTTTTGGATAATGGACTTCTGTAGGTTCTTGAGGGCAAGCCAATCTTCGTGGATTGTTATGGCAATCTTTCCCCTCTTGCCAAAAGCGGGCAGCAGCTGGTTTTTAACTTCTTCTCCTTCAAGGAAAACAGACTTCCTTTCAACGTGAAGGTATAAGACGTATTCCTCCTGTCACCCCCTCTGCTAGCTTTTACTGTAGACTGCTTTATAAAGGTGCATTTCAGAAAGAACTGTCTTTCCCTTACTAGTTTCTTTATTAGCAATGGAAATTTTGGGTACCTGCATTCTCCACACTAAAAGAACTTTACTGTAGAAACAATTGAAAGTGACTGTTAGCATTGTCACAGGCCAGACATAAACGCTGTAACTTATATTCTTATCTCATGGTCTTTGACATACATTCTTATAAATGAATTATATTTTTCCTGTTATATCTTTACATTTATATAAAAAACTGCAATAGGTTGAGGTACAATGATAATTACTCTTGGAATTGAGAAGAAGCGCATTTTTTTTAGTGACATTAGGGTCGTTGAACCGGTTTTTACTGTCTTCTGCAGATCAGAGACATGGGTCAAGAGCCATGTGGCCGCCTCTCCTTCCTGAGAGAGCCAAAAACCACAAAAGGCCTTCCACAGACTGCCATATGCAATTTGAATATCACACTGCCAACCCACAAGAAGGTAGGATTGCCATGTTTGAGCTGTTCATCCTTTTAGGCCATATCATATCATCTACATGTAAATGAACCAGTTGAAGAACAGGAAACACTGTCGTCCTGAGATCAAGAGAAGCCATTGAAGCTCACTTGGTCTAGAAGTGACTGCCTGCTCCTTGTGTCTTTTATTAATGTTAAAGCCTGTGCCAGTCATGAGACCCCACAACGTACACATTGCAGCCACACATGCACATCACGCTTTCTTCTAGTGCCTGGCTCTCTGTGGGTACATAAAAATTATGCAACAAAAGCAATACTTTGTTTGTTTGTTTGTTGTGGTATTGATTGATCACAAGAAACTGTATTTATTTTGCTTTTGCTTTTGTTTATTTTGCTGTTTTTTTTTTTTATTTTTAATCCCATAGA
>VUQS01003711.1:71155-85925 GCA_015108495.1 Heterochromis multidens
TCCCTGAGTTTTATTTTCACCTCCCGCTCACTATAACTTCCCTGCTCTCCATTGTGTCATCTCTCTCCTCTCCTGCAATGCATCTTGGAATACCACAGGATATGGAGTCTGATCCTGATGATGAGGTAAACAAATTCTTCATCATCACATGGAGCCGCTTCTTCTTTTGTCCCCCTTTCTGTTGGCTTTACTGCAGACAACGTTGTAAATATGCGTGTTCAAATACTTTGCCTCAGTTCTGTACCTAAATGTGGAAGATGCTTCTGAGCGCACGTTTTTTACACAGCCGTGTCAGTGCTGACCCTGCAGTGCATGAGTGGAAATGGCAATTTTTTTAATCTGCAAGGATTTATTTATTGTTGTCTCCATCCCAAGTCCAGTGGAGCCAATTGCTGTATCACATCTTGGCTTGTTTTTCATCTCTATCTTATTTTCCATACATGTTAAACAGGACTTCGTCATTACTATTAACCTATAGGGACTATGGTATATTTTGTCAGCAAGAGGTGTAACCCTAACTCTTATTATTTGTCCACTTAGTCATTGTTTTGTTGTATTGGGGTTTCTCTTATTTTTCATCCTTTTCCTTGGCTTTTCTGTAACAAAAATACTAACTCTCTCCGCTGCATGCCAAAACATTTATAGAAAATTATTCCAACAATACCCGTATATTTCAGCTACAGTGTGATATTGGAATAGTTAAGGTTAGGCAAACAACTTGATTAAGATTTGCAAAAATTTGTAGTCATAGTTTCAAAAACTTGTGCTGGTTGTCTGCAAAGAATAAACAGACTGCACTCACATTTGTTAAGCCAGTCTCCAGTTTACTTACCTTTTTGCAAAGGCTAAATTTCACACTAGTAATTGCATTTACACTGAATATTGGCATAGATTTTAAATCATGAAATGCACATTTATCAAATATGAACACTCGGGGAGCCTAATAATACCAACACTGACACAGTTATTATTCTTGTCATTTTAATAAGATTTACCATGAAGTGAAGATAAGGAGAAATTTATTCAATATACCATAACTAACTGGAAGTTACACATGCTTACCAAGTACTAGGGCAGGGATTACAAACAAAGTATATATTTTTTATAGTAATTTGAAGAGACGCACCTGCAGTGCCTCCTTGTGCTGGTACTAATAGCATGCACTGATTGACTAAAAAGCAGGATTATTTCCCTGCACGGTAATATCTAAGTTAACAAGTTAACAAAATATTTAGACTTCTGTTAGTTTCAAGCACATTTTACCTAATTTTTATGTTAAAACATCTTTTGTTCTTTTTTGTTTGTTTCAGACTGAAAAGCCAGAGCGACGTCATACCTTTGCCTCCTTAGCTTTGCGTAAGCGCTACAGCTATTTGACCGACCCAGCAGCGAGTGAGTTTCCCATTTTTACCTTCGTGAAATTTTTAATTGATTTCAGATATTTATGTTATTTTAATCAGTTTTAGTGTCTGAAGGTCCCATTATATAGTTTACATATTTCTATCTCTCATGTACATATAACATAGAAACCTGATTAAACATGTCCATCAAGCATTTAGTCCTACCACCCAACACATATTCTTTTATCATCTGTCATTCCTTAAACATTTGCATGGTTTACTGTGTGTCACGCTTTGCTTACCCACCCCATGTTGAAACAATGTCTCCCTGTTTTGACTGTTATGTCATTGTCACTGGTATCAATGTCTGTTCGTGTATCATTTGAACAGAAATGTTTTAATTCATGTTGAATAAAAATATTATTTTGAATTGTTCTCATTCTTTCAGTGGCCATTTCACTCGTTTATTGGCTTTATGATTGTGTGCGGCTGTGTATATTAACATGAAACAGGTTGCACTTTACATTAACTTTTTCTCCCCCCACAGTGACTCTGTTAGAGCACAAGATTAGCTTTTTTGCCTTTAAGAAAAAGTTGGCATACCTTTACTTGCAGCTATTATATATTTTAGGCCATGTTTCTTGCTTCTTGAGGTACTGTGTTTGCTTGATTTTATTATTCTAAGCTTGTCTATTTGACATTTTTGTGAAAAAGGTTACCATTATTTAATAAAATACTTAAAAGACAGCAAAAGATCCTTAAAACTGTGACCGTTTAAATAAATCTTGCATTGCAGGTCACACTGGATAGACATGACTGATTTACCTTTTTGTAAAGTGCAACCTCATATTTTATTTTAAGTTGTGACCAAAATATTAAGGTGATATTTTTTATTAACAATATACACTTGTGGGGTCATCTGGCATTGAAAATGTACTAAATGAAAGACTTTTTAATCAAACATGCACAGTAAAAGGCACTGTTGTTAGGAGCAAATAGATGAGCACATCAAAAGTCAATGGAATTGCATATTTTGGTTATCATGTCATTTTTGTCACATCTATCATATGTCAAGCATTTTTTTTCCAAGATCCATTCTGTATTGAGTGTATATATTGTCATTGCTCATCATCACTTGTAATATGGGCCTTTTACATTTCATGTGTAAAATTATGCCTTTGAGAGTAATGCCCTTTCTGACTGACTCAAATTTCTCTTTCTGGTTTTTATGTTTTATTTCAAATTATTTTATGTTGTATTTTATTTTTACTTCCTATTTGCTTTTGGTTTAAATTATTGTTGAAGAAACAACTGATCGAAGCTCGCCGAGAACACAGCCTTCTAGCTACCCTCACAAACCTGTCTTTTCAACGAGACCTTATCAGGCGTGGTCGCCTGTTCCTGTCGCCGTCTCTGGCCAAGCCAAGTCTGGGTTTGGCTCCCTCTCCAGTTCGTCATCCAACACGCCCTCTGCCTCTCCATTAAAGTCTGTCTGGTCCATCAACTCTGCCTCCCCCATCAAGACAAACATCCCTGGATCACCTGCCTCTTCTGTAAAGTCAGTTAGTGACATGGCCTCTCCCATCCGATCTTACAGAACCATCTCCTCTCCTATAAAAACGGTAGTCCAGCAATCTCAGTACCCTGTCCAGGTCACCCCCAGTCCCCTTTCTTCACCAGGGAAAAGTGCCCCAGACCCTCTATCCATGAAAGGATTGGCAGCATTGTCTGCTAGAACCTCCCCTTTAACTGTCCCTGAAAGAGGAAGCACTCTTCTTGAGAGAACATCTATGGGCATGACCCCACCAACCTCTCCCAAATCTTCTCTGAGTATGTTCAGTTCACCCCTGCCATATAAGACCATTATGGGAGGATCTAGTGGCACTGCATCGTCCTCCTCACCTATAAAAACTGTCCCTGGTCTCTCTTCTGTGCGTTCCTTTGCCTCTGATGTCACAAGCCCTGCAAGAAACCTGTTTTCCTCTCTTTCATCACCACTGAAATCCAACTCCTCCCCAAGTGCTGCAGCTTTGATCAATGGAACTGTCTCGCCCACACAGTACCGTTCTTCATCCCCAACATCTCTTCTCTCCAGCAGTTTGCAAGAGAGAATACAAGCAACCACCAATGCTGCAACCACAAGTGTCAATGCAGCATTTGATGAAGTTGAAAAAACTTTCAATTCTTGCTCTGCAGGCTATGGCACCCTGAAGTCCATGTCTTCTTCTGCATCTTCCTCATATCAGTCCATTAGATCCTCAGCTTCTAGTTCCCTTTATGCCTCATTACGATCCCCTACTAATGTTACCACTGCTGTAACATCCAGTACAATGACTGTTCCAGTGTACTCTATTATTAATGTGCTGCCAGAGCACCAGTTTAAAAAGTTACCTGAGGTGTCCAAGTCAGCTGCTGCTCTTCTGTCCCCGAGGAAGACTGTACCAGTTGAGGTGAATACTCAGTTGCAGTCTTCCTTTGCCAAAACTCTTTCCCCTATCAAAGCCCCCTTTTCTGCTGGCCTCAAATCAAATACCACATCACCACTGTCATCTAGCCAAGAGATTCTGAAGGATGTAGCTGAAATGAAGGAGGACTTGATTCGAATGTCAGCCATTTTGCAGACAGACCCAAATTCCACAGCCAATAAAGGATTTCAGTCTGATTCTCCCAAAGAGGCTAAGATAGAGGATGAGGAGCCATATCGGATTGTGGAGAAAGTAAAGCAAGACTTGGTCAAAGTCAGTGAAATCCTCACTAAAGATGCTGTGAAGGATGGTAGGGTTTCCCTGGCAAGGGATTCATTGGATGACATACACTTCTCGAAAGTACAAGTCGAACAACCGCCAAGCAACTGGAGCTATCCCCCAAGATATGAGACAGTGGTTCCTCAAGCCAAATCAAAAACAATTCCTGATAGAGATTTCAATCTGTCCAAAGTGGTTGACTACCTGGCCAATGATGTGGGCAGCAGCTCTTTCGCCAAAATGTATGATACAAAGCATAAAGCTGACGAGGGCAAAAGAGAAGAAGATGGCAAAGAGAAGCAGAAACGTGTCTTAAAACCCACCATAGCAGTTCAGGAGCATAAGCTCAAAATGCCTCCAACAAACATGAGGTCTTCATCTTCAGACAAGGAGATCAGTAAAGTAGCTGATGCACTTTTTGGAGCAGACACTGTGCTAGAATCCCCTGATGATATATCACATGAACAGGATAAAAGCCCTCTTTCAGACAGTGGCTTTGAGACCAGAAGTGAAAGAACACCCTCTGCCCCTCAAAGTGCAGAAGGCATGGGTCCCAAGGCCCTTTTTCAGGATATCCCAGTTCCACCAGTGATCACTGAGACTAGGACAGAGGTTGTCCATGTCATCAGGAGCTATGAGTCTCCAGAGGACAATAAACAACCTGCAATGGAGGATGCTCACCCTGTCAGATATATTGATTCAGATGCTAAAGGGCATCAAAATCAAAGTCCATCGATAGCAGACCAGAATAAATGCTATTCAATAAAAGTCAGCCCTGATGAAGATCCCATGGGGAAAGGGATGAGGGTAAAGGAGGAAACTCACATTACTACCACCACCAGGATGGTGTACCACAAACCACCTGGCAAAGAATCAGCATCGGAGAGGTGTGAGGAGACTATGTCTGTGCATGACATAATGAAGGCATTTCAGTCAGGCAAAGACCCTTCTAGAGAGCTGGCTGGACTGTTTGAACACAAGTCAAGCAATGAGGAAACATCACAGAGAGTCCTCGAGGACATCAACTCCAAACCTAAAGTTGAAAGAATAATTGAGGTTCACATTGAAAAAGGCAATAAAACTGAACCAACAGAAGTCATCATCAGAGAGACAAAAAACCATGCAGAGAAGGAAATGTACTATTATCCAGGGAATAGACAAGATGAGGAAGAGCCTGAGGAGTCACTTCCAGTGTACCTTGACTCCCCCAGAGTGAACACACCTATGTCACAGGAGGAAGACAGTCGCCCTAATTCAGCTCAGCTCATGACAGATGACTCCTACAAAACACTAAAGTTACTTAGCCAGCAATCTGTTGAGTATAATGAGGATGAGTCATCAGAGCTTAGAGGGGAATCTTACAATTTTGCAGAGAAAATGCTACTCTCTGAGAAATTTGACCAATCTCATTCTGACACAGAGGAATATTTGAGAGATAGATCTCGCTTCCACTCACCAGATAGAAGCAGTCACAGTGAGGGTAGGTCACTTGGGCCAAGGACAGAGTATGTCTTTAGGTCAACAAGAAATGTCTTTGATAAATCTGGACGAATGGCCAATGTTGATGACAACTTTGACAAATTAACACTTTTGCAATATTCGTCTGAGCCTGGTAGCCCCAAGCAGTCTGTTTGGATGCGTGTGTCAGATGACGCACAGAGTAAGGACAGAGAACAGCTTATGTATGAGGACAGAGTGGACAGAACTGTAAAAGAGGCAGAGGAAAAACTAAGTGAGGTGTCTCAGTTCTTCCGTGATAAAACAGAACAGCTCAATGATGAACTGTCATCTCCAGAGAAGAAATCTCGTAGACCAGACTTCAGAGAATCACGGTCAGGGCCCAGTTCTACACACAGCAGTCCAGAAAGATCAGCTTATAGGAGTGGGAATAGTGGGGAAGAGTGGAGCAGAGAAAGACTTAGAGACAGGTTCACCTCCAGTGACAGGAAATGTGCCAGTTTACCAAGCAGTCCAGAAAGGAGAGTATTGCTGCAGTATTGTGATTCAGATACGAGAAAACAAGGAGATGGTAAATCACAGGGAACCGCGGGTGAAAGCCCTAAACCTGTTCAAATGTCTTCCTCCAAAGTTAGTGCAGTGAGGCTAAAGTTTGAGCAAGAGGCTCAAAGGCAAGATAGGAGTCCTCAGGGTGCCCAAAATTCAAATCCTCCTATCAGAAAGCTCCAAGAAAGTAAGCTACCTGTGTACCAGGTGTTTGCTGGTTCAGGTGTCCAAAAAACAGGAGATAGTGTGGGAAACCAGAGGAGCTGTCAAGAGAGTGATTCAAATAAGTTCTCACCCAAGCATGAGGCTAGTGGAAAAGATCAAGAAGAGAGCAAGTTATTCAGAACATGGGAGAACCAAGGGTATGGGAACTATAAACCTCAGTCTCCCAAACTATCTCATTCTTTAATCCATGATTCTATGAAAGGCAGCAATAATAGTGATTCCCAAAGACAAGAAACGACTAAAAAAATAATCTACACAGAATTTGTTGTCCGAGAAAGTCCAAACAGCAACGATAGTCTAAAAAAAAACTCGGAATCACAAATTCCTGTAAGAAAGCCATCTAATTTGTCAGAAAATCAGAAATCTCCCCCTTTAAAATCAGATACTCCTGTTGAACCGTGTGAGAGGGCAGGGTCTCATAGTTCAGCTAGAAATCAGATACACAGTAGCTCTGAATCCAACAAGTCTACCCGTGGATCATCAGTAGGAAAATCCACAGATTCATCAGAGGGTAGCCAGTCAAATGTAGTGTGTAATGGTGTTGATAATGACCAAGTAGAATATTTGGATCAAGTAACTCCTGTAGTTGTAACTGAGGGTTTTAAAGATATTAAGCCCTTGCCTGTCTATGTCAGTATCCAAGTAGGAAAGCAATATGAGAAAGAAACAGCTTCGGGTCAGCTGGGAACATACAAAAAGATAGTAAGCCACGAAAGTAGGACAGTACATGAAGCTAGGGGTGCATTTTACTCTGTCAAACAAAAGCAGTCGCCATCTCCTCAAGGAAGCCCAGAAGATGACACTCTAGAACAAGTGACTTTCATGGACAGCTCTGGGAAAAGTCCTGTTACCCCAGAGACCCCCAGCTCAGAGGAAGTGAGTTTGACCTCCAGAACGCCAGACTCTGTGATAGGCTTCATGCCTGGCATGCCAAGCCCTATCCCAGAAGAGTCTGAGGAGGAAGAAGGAAAGACCTTCATCTACAAAGAGCCCTCAAAGGAAAAACCTAAGCCAGCTTCCCCCGAGAATCAGAATAAAAAGCAGGATAGAGAGAGACAAAGGTCAAAGGACAAAAGAGTGGCTTATATAGAGTTTCCACCTCCTCCTCCTTTAGAAGCAGAACATTCCAACTCAGAAAAAAGGGGTTCATGTGCTTCTTCAGAGACAGAGATGATGGAGGTTAACCTGCAAGAGGAACATGATAGACACCTCTTAGCTGAGCCGGTCATCAGGGTCCAGCCTCCATCCCCTATTCCACCTGGAGCTGATAACAGTGACTCTAGTGATGATGAGTCTGTTTTTCATCCCATCCCACTTAAAAAGTACACCTTTAAAATGAAAGAAGAAGGAGAGAAACATCCAAAAAACAAAAGATCCGAGAAAAATGGAAATAATAAGGACTCTGGGATCAATGGTGTAGTAAAAGGAGAGGATACTGACTTTGAGCAAAATGGCAATGATCAGTCAATCACTGACTGCTCAATAGCAACCACAGCTGAGTTCTCTCATGACACAGATGCAACTGAAATTGACTCTTTAGATGGGTATGACCTTCAGGATGAGGATGATGGACTGAGCGAGGACCCAAAAACATCTAGCCTGTCTAATGATGGAAAAACACCAGGCTCATTTAGCCAGTCCAAGCTTGAAGTGATAGAGGAAGAGAAATGTGAGGAAGGAGGGGATGGAAAGACTAAAACCAGTGCATCGTCTCTGAAAAGTAGTGGGGATGAAAAAGATTATACCCTTGAAGGAAGACATCCAGATAGGCAGGGGTTTGGAGAAAACTACTTTGGCTATCAACTTGAAGAGGAGCTGAATTCACCCTTTAAAACTGTTGCCACCAAAGGTCTGGACTTTGACCCCTGGTCCACAAAAGGGGTTGATAATGAAGGGGTTTTTGAGTCCAAAACAAAAGATGACGACCCAAAACCCTTCGGCTTATCAGTGGAGGACTCACAGGCTACAACCCCTGACACAACCCCTGCTCGAACACCAACTGATGAGAGCACACCGACTAGTGAGCCTAACCCTTTCCCTTTCCACGAAGGGAAGATGTTTGAGATGACCCGCAGTGGTGCTATTGACATGAGCAAGCGGGACTTTGTTGAAGAGAGGCTTCAGTTTTTCCAGATTGGTGAGCATTCCTCTGACCCTAAAACAGGGGAAAAGGGGCGAGGGGGCAACATCCTGGGGGTACTTTCCTCTCAGTCAAAAACAGGGGAGAGGGCCACTGTAGATGGAAAGGTGAAGGTTATAGATACTACCACAGACAGCAGCACTACACCAACAACACCAGCAGCAACTACAGCAAAATGCAGTCCTGCACAGCCTCGCAGCGACACTGGCTATGCTGGTACTGATGCCCCCACCTGTGAAGCCATAGCTGAAACTGCCTCCTCATGCACAATCACAGCCTCTAAGGTTGATTCCAAATTACGTACTCCTATTAAGATGGGCATAGCTGCCTCTATAACTGTGAAAAAAGACTCAGGGGATCTCACTGATTGTAAAGCTGAGATATCTGAGGGTCAGCTGGTGCCAGAATACATTAGTATAGAGGGTCAGTCTAGCAGCCACACTGCACCCAGATTAGAAAGAAGAGATTACCCCTCTGAAAACTGCAACAACAATAATAACCTTGAGTCCTCCAGTGTACAGGCCAACTACATACAGTGTGGCAGTGTGGTGTTTAATTTGCAGTCCTCTTCTGAACCCACCCTACAAAAAGCTAGTAGGATAGAAACACTTTGCTGTAGGGATTTAGAAGAGAGAGTGGAAGTGCACAGCAGCAGTCAGGTGCAAGAGCAGAAAAATGAAACAGTTAAAGAAAATGAAGTGAAGCAGCCCAAGTCAAGACTTCCAGTTAAAGCATCAGGGTGGTCATTTCACACACAGGGAACTGCCATAGGCAAACAGAAGCCGAAACAAGCAGTGAAAGTTGAGGTTAGGAAAAGAGGAGAGCCAGCCATAGCCAAAGTAGAACCCAGGTCTAGGATACCAATAAAGGATGTTAAAAAGAGCAGCCCTGCTACTACAGCTAGCTCAGTTGTTTCAGTTCGGGTTACCTCACAGCCAGTGAAGGCATTGGACACAGAGAGAACAGCCATACAGTTGCCCTCAAGGCTACCACTGAAGGACAGGCGTCAGGTCAGCAGTGTTGCAAGTGAGGGAGTATGTAGACCGGACAGGCAGGAGAACCCTAGTGAGCTTTGTAAGCGCACCATCGAATACTTTAAAGACATTAGCGGGGAGACGCTAAAGTTGGTGGACCGCCTGTCAGACGAGGAGAAAAAGACGCAGACAGAGCAGTCGGAGGAAGACAGCACCTCCCGGAGCACCTCTCTGTCGGACGCCTCCCAGCCTTCCCAGCCCTCCCAGCCCTCCCAGCCCTCCCGCTCATCCAGGTCTGGTAGAGGTTCGAGGGCTGAGGCCGGGGCCGCGTCCGTAAGGGCAAAGGTGGCGACGACGGACAGGGCCTCCGGCAGTGAGAGGAGCAGGAGGAGTAGGCGGACTGGTGGGAAGGAGGGCAGTCAGGGACTCACAGGGTCTCGAACGCCTCCCATCGCGGAGATCAAGCCTAGTTTGTAAAATTTTCACACTATGTTTAAAATACATCTATATATTTATATATTTCACTTGTAGTTGCATGACATCGTTGTGATCGTTTAATGGATTGACTGGAATGCCTGTGGCGTGTTTACATATTCTCTTCAGAACAGTAGCTGTCATTTAAATTTCTTTTTTTTTTTTCATTGATGTACTGTGTACTGTATTGTCCGTGTTGCAATATTCTCTTTCCTCTGTTCTCCTCTTTTGACCCTGTTTAACTTCCATAGTTTAGAGTCAGCATGCCAGTAGTAGTGACTGGTCACTGGCACAACCAGTCACTTGTTTTACAACTCCCTGGTCTGTTTGTCTGTCTGTCTGTGCAGGGTGGTTACTGAGTTATTGTGGTGGTTTGTTTTTACAGAATATTTCATGCAGTTGTCATTTAAACTAACTAGTGTTGGCAAAGAACACACAAAAGCGTCCTCGCATGTCAACATTTTAGATTCTAACATAGACCTTTCCACTGTAGATTTGTAGAACTATGAGTCTGTTGTTGAGAGTCATGTTATGCTTTGTTTTGTCACAGAGCACCACTTACTATACAGACACATTTAAGTTGCCCATAGCGTCTCTAGTATGAAATATCCTTTCCTTGCCATCTTGTGGAAATGATTGCAGTAATATGGTAGCCATAGTAAGATAAATATTTTTAACACAGCTGTGATTAATGCTGATAATCATGACGAATGAGTGGCCAGAAAAGGAAAATTACACACATTTATTTTTTTCTTACATTAGTGTATAAGTGAGGAAAAATGTTATTGGTAATAATGAATCAATGTCTTCTATCTTACCAGGTCCCCAAAGTCCTTGTGAGCGAACAGACTTGCGCATGGCTATTGTTGCAGATCACTTGGGACTCAGTTGGACGGGTAATAATCACAATGCATTGCTCTTTTTCCCCAGCTTGGCTTTCTTTATTTCTCAAACCCTCAAGCCCTGTTATTTACTGCCATCTTCAGGCTGACTGTCAGCCAAAGACTCTGATATATACTGTTATAATTTAGCCTTAAAAGGAGAAGCTAAAAATCCTTTAAGGAAGGACAGGAAAAGCAATTTATTTGAAATGAAGTGATAGATCAACTAAAGTTACAAGCTGGATTTTTACAATTGGGAAATTTATTTTGTATTTATTCCACTGTAATTTGTATGTTTGCACTATGCATAAAATGAAAGACACTTTAAAATACACTAAAGTTTGAGTATTCATGTTAGACTTGCTTTTTGTGTCCCAACACAGAGCTGGCTCGGGAGATGAACTTCACAGTGGATGAGATCAATCACATTAGACTAGAGAACCCAAACTCTCTGACAGCACAGAGCTTCATGCTTCTTAAGAAATGGGTCAGTCGAGAAGGGAAAAACGCCACAAGTAAGACTATTTTTATGTCTGAACATCTTGCTTTTTACTTACTCTCCTTTTTGTTCCCACTCTTTTTCCGTCTTTCTGCTGTTGATTTAAGGCCCCCACCATGCCTTTCTGCGTTCTTTTTTATTACTCTTTTCTCTTATCTGTTCAAAAATCATCAAGATGCTGTTTAAAAACAAATTATGTTTTACTATGATTAGTAAAAACATCTAAATAATTACAGTTGCTCAAAAGTATGAATCCCGTTTTATTGTTTTTATCTCTTTGCTTCCACAGCGGATGCCTTAACTACAGTGCTGACCAAAGTCAATCGGATGGATATTGTGACTTTGCTGGAGGGGCCAATATTTGACTATGGTAACATTTCAGGCACAAGATGTTTTGCCGATGATAACGCTGTTTTCCGGGATCAGGCTGATGGTAAAGTTTAGCTTTGTCTAGCTGACCTCTTACCTCTCCCTGCTACCTTCTTTTTGTTGTGGCAATGCATGGATCACATATATATCATACTAGTGAAATTGAAATCACAAGAGTAGTGATTTACAGTCAGATTTAGAATTTGTTTGGACAGCTGGGTCCTACCATTCCTCAAAGATGTTCCTTATATTTTTGCTTCTACAGTATATTTGCCACTGAAATAATAATGGTATTCAACTCTACATTTCAATCTTTTTTTAATCTTCAGTTTAAATTAAAACTACCTTTATATAGCACTTTAACACTTTTTTAAATTAGGTCATGCTCGGGGTAAATAATCCTCTACAAATCACTGCTGTATCCAGTTGTCACAAAAGATTAATATTCGTTGTTAATTTTCATTTTAAGTGCATGCTGCATGCTAAATATTGCTTTAAATGTTTTTCAATGTCTGACTTGAGCAGAAATAATATAACCGTGTAGTTTGCTTTTCTCTGCTGAGTTAGTTTAGCTCTCCTAGTCCTCCTCCAGTTCCTCTGAGCCTTCCTTGGATAGATGAGAGAATGTCTTCCTCTGTGAAACCAGACTGCCTCTTCCTCCTCCTCCTCCTCCTCCTCCTCCTGTTCCACCTGCCTCCCATCAACTCCCAGCAGCCGTATCCACTGCTGATAACAGCACATAACAACTCTTAACAAATTAAGAGTCATGTGTTGGCCAAATCTTCACGTGCCTGCTCCTTATCCACCCATATTATTCATTCATTGTCCTGTTGTGCAAGCATGCTTCACAGTGTTTAATGTATTTTTTGTTTCTTTTTATCTGTTTTGTGTGTATCTTGTCTTATTCCTTTCCCATAGTTTGCATAATTATCCCCTTAACCTCCGGAGGCACTGAAGCAGCTTTTGTCCTGCAGACACCCAGTCCCCTGTTTCCAACACCAACCCCAACACCTCCACCCACTCCCCTAACACCTTCAGTAGCGCTTGACTGTCGTCCTTTTCCTCTACGCCGCTCGCCAAGTTATGAGTCCTCCATTTTGCTCAAAGACTTGGCACCTATAACACCATTTCAGCCAGCACAGTTCAATGTCCTCGCCTCTCCTCATGCATGTCCCATCCCTCAGTGTCCCAATACTGACCCTTGTCAATCCCCTGCCCTTCCTTTCTTGCCCCTTGTTTCCTCCCCAATCCCCCTTATCACCTCACCTTTACCTTCTCCTAATTCATCATCACCCTTTCTTTCTTCTGCTATGTCTGTCCCAACTTCTCCCACATCTGCTCCAGCCTCTCCCCGACTCAGCACTCCTACTTCAGACCTTTCGCAAGTAGACCCAGTCACCTCCTCTCTCATGTTATTGGGATCTTCCACTGACTTTTCCTGTCATACTAGTGATGCCTTTAAACCCACAACCTCTCCAACCAGCCTCACCCTCACACCCTCCTCTATGTCTCCCAGCCAATCTCAACCTATCACCATACCTGTGTCAACTATCCTCTCTACAACCCCAGGCACAGTCTCGCCTTCTGTCACTGCCTCTCCAAGCAAAGAGTCTTTAGTGACCCAGCTGGCCTCCTCCTCCCGCCCTGTGTCCTCACTTTCCTTGTCTACTCCCCCTCCCATCTCTCCCTCAGGATCCCGTTGTCCTAGCCCGTGTCCTTCTTCCCCCCCTCTTCGCTCCCTGTCTCCCTGTCCTCTGTGTCATTGTACTTGTGCACCCTCAGTCAATCCACCTTCCACTCAAACCCGCATTGATCCTTCTAATATGGAAATATACCTTTAGCATTTGCTATCCCTTAACTTTTTCTCCCTCTCCTCTACTCTTTGCTTGTTCCTACTAAAAACCCTCATCTGACATCTATCGCATGTGACCATGTAACACAACACCCTGGTAAATACTTACGTCACATAACACGCCATATGGGCTCATGTCACTAAAGTGTCCCACTTTTAATGTCTTGCCTCACCACCAACATCCTGAAAATCAGAGCAACTGAGACAGGCATTGCATTAGTGACTACTACTTATAATATACTTCTTTATACAAGTTTAATATTACACCAATCAGCCAAAACATCAAAACCACCTGACTAATATTGTGTAGATCCCAGCATTGCCAGCAAACAGCTCTGATCAATCAGGAGACCTGTTGATGTGTTGGTGTTCTGTGCTGTCTGGCACCAAAATGTTGTTAGTGTGTCCTATGGGTTGGAGGGTTGGACCTCCAGGGATTGGGCTTTTTCCAGCACATCCCACTGATGCTCATGTAGATTTGTTAAGTTTGAAGGTCATGTCAATCCTTTGGACCAATGTTTTCCAGCAGAACATTGCTATGTAACAAGATGATTAATGTTATTCACTTCACCTCTCAGTGCTTTTAATGTTGTGGCTGACCTGGTACAATTATATGTATGCATTAATTTTATTTTCATCTATCTATCCTGCCATCTTCCATCTTACACACACAAACACACACACACACAAATATATACACTATATTGCCAAAAGTATTCACTCACTCATCATTGAATTCATGGCCACAGGTGTATAAAATCAAGCACCTAGGCATGCCGACTGCTTCTACAAACATTTGTGAAAGAATGGGTCGCTCTCAGGAGCCCAGTGATTTCTAGCGTGGTACCGTGATAGGATGCCACTTGTGTAACAAGTCCCGTCGTGAAATTTCCTCACTACTAAATATTCCACAGGCTGTTAGTGGTGTTATAACAAAGTGGAAGCGATTGGGAACGGCAGCAACTCAGCCACGAAGTGGTACCCCACGTTAAATCACAGAGTGGGGTTAGCAGATGCTGAGGCTCATAGTGCGCAGAGGTCGCCAACTTTCTGCAGAGTCAGTAGCTACAGACCTCCAAACTTCATGTGGCATTCAGATTAGCTCAAGAACAGTGCGTAGAGAGCTTCATGGAATGGGTTTCCATGTGGTTGTTTTTCAGGAGTTGGGCTCGGCCCCTTAGTTCCAGTGAAAGGAGCTCTTAACGCTTCAGCATACCAAGACATTTTGGACAATTTCATGCTCCCAACTTTGTGGGAACAGTTTGGGG
>VUQS01003713.1:8994-21204 GCA_015108495.1 Heterochromis multidens
TCCAGGCCTGCGCTCCTCAACACGTTTCCCGTACACTCAGACACATATACACACACACACACACACACACACACACAAAATGGCATGCTTGCACACAATTGTGTGCACAGCAATCAGCACACATTCATTAGTTATTCTCAATTTCAACAGCAAGGGCTGGAGTCATTTAAACAGGCTGCTTGTGCACCGACACTGTCATTCTAATACACACATGCATATCTTACACTTACAAGCAAATGCAAGGAGTGCATTTGATGCATTTACAATGTGTTTGCTGGAAAGTTTAATTGGGACACTGCAAGCCCGCTAACATTAACTTCAATTGTGATGCAACACTCCCCTGCAGCAGAGTGAAAGCAAGCGATGCAGGACAAAAAAAAAAACATCATAAGAGGTCATTCTCAGCAGCATTAACAGTGATATATGAGTCAGGCATGTGCAAAAAGCCTCTAGGTGTTACTTTACTGACAACAAATGGCTATATTAAAAGTATAGAAGAGTCACATTCTACATTAAAACAAACCCTGTGATCAAAACAAATTTATATTCCTCCTAGCTTCTCCTATCATTGGTAGCATTCCCTCTATCCTGATTTATACAAATAGGTTGTATTGCTGAAAGTAACATGTTCAGGGCTTGCTGTGGCGTCAGGGAAGAGCAGCTCAGTTGAATATCTGGAGGGGCAGAGCAAGAAGATAAAGGCTAAAGCAAAACAGAGTGGAAGACAGGCTCCCACAGGTCTCTCTTACACTCCATCTACTTGTGAACGATTAATGAGCAGGCCTAGGAGGAGAAACACAGCTAACAGTGCTTAAACCACCACCTTGTTGATCTCTTGAAGCATTAGAGCAGCCACTTGCACATGATACTGAACAGTTACCGAAGCTTGCTAGTCTACAGTCAGGTCTGCCACTTTAAGCATCGGTGTTTGCCTGCAAGCCATGAAAGTCTGAGCTCAATGCTGCATCTAGGTTCTGCTTTAAAGATTACAGAATAGCTCGGAATAAATGGGAATTTGTGGTTGCTCAACAAAATCAATTGCTCACTGCAACCTGTTGTCATTTGTGAACCCAATAAGCAATAAGGGTGAGTAGATGTGTTCCCCAGTTTCTTGGTGATGGAGTATAAATGCCTAATGTAGAGGAAATATCGGAGATGAGCCCAGATCTGAGGTCTATTTGAAGGAATGAATGTGTCTCACTGGGTCATTAGCCAGGGGGAGTGAAGCACTGTGGACCAGTGTGAAGAGGCAAAGAGAGGGTTTGTAATCCTCTATAGCCAATGGGACACAGCCAAATGTCTGTCTTGGGACACACTAGGACATTTTTGTTCCACAAACAAGTGAGACACACACACACATAGCCATGCATACATGCATAAACACACACAGACACACACACAACTCTAGAAAGCCACTGCTCCCACTCTTGTAATCCTCATTGGGTATTCCGACAGAGTTTTGCCATGGACACCAAGTTGACAGAGTTAGAGAGAAAAAGAGGAACAGAGGGAGGGAGGAAAGGGAGAGGAAAACACACAAAAAAAACCTTCACCCTTCTTTGCCTGAACAGCCGTCATTGGTTGATGGCGCAGGGTCTTTTCTTTTCTTTTTGCTAATTGGCCACCCAGGCATTGACTCTGGCGTGAGTTCTACCCCAAAACACGTGCATGTTTCTTGTCCCATGAAACACCCCCCAGTTATTCTCCACTCACCTTGGCCATTTAAACGATGAGAGGGAAGCTTGTAACCATGGTAAACAGAAGCAGCTCGTACACGAGATAGTGAAAACATTTTGCTGCAGGTGCAAAAATGTCTTTGTTGAGTTCAGCTAATATTCTTTCACCGACCTTAACAAAAAATATTCACATAGTGTAAAACCATTTGCTTGCCTTTGCCAAGCCATATGTTGGAAAAAAGATTTATTTATACATTATTGTGATTTTAAAATGTATGTTAAAAAGCATGGATATGCCTCCTGTATTATTTTGTGCTGTCTATTGTTTTTTTTTAAATCTCTGGAATGTTAACTCCCTCCGGGGTTTCACCTTTAGAGCAAGGATTTTTTTCCCCCTAGAATTCATTAGGGTGTGATGGACAAGAGATGATCTCATTATTTCATTAACTTATTAGTAGCAGTGGAATTTAGTTGCCTTGGGGTGGAAAATGCAAAAGTCTGCATTAATTTCTTTAAGAAAATAAAAAGAAAGAAAGACAAAGGGTGGGAGAAGAAGAGGTGAGAAAATAGTAATTTGATTGTCTGGAGGCTCCATATGGTTCGATGGCTTTTAGGTTCACCCTGGCTGGCAACTAGCAGACTGAGGCCTTTCTCTTTTTCAAACCAATGACAAACTTCTCTATCCTCCCTTCATCCCACTTCTCAATATCCCCCTCCATCCCCCTGCCAAACACCTCAAAAACACCCTGAATCTGGTTAGGGGAATAATAGAAGAGGCAAACAATGAGAGGGCATGGAGGGGTGGAAAAAAAGAAGGAAGGGGGGGTGTCAAGTGACCCACAGAAAACATTATCAAACAAGACTGGAACTCTAAGGGATTGACAATGAGCGGCCTGCTCTTTTCTGTGCTACACCACTGGTGAGGCAAGATAAGGGAATTCCTCAGTACAGCAAAAAGGGAAGAAAGGGGAGCACTGCTTTTGAAAGATTCAGACCACAAATCCAAACACTCCCCCCATAGATTATAGCTTGTGTGTTTTAAAGGGTGGCAGAAATAAAGCAGCACTTTGTTAGACAAGTTAGCCTTGTTGGTGTTGATCTGCGCTGCCATTGTGAGCAGCAGTTTTATGCAGTTCTATGCAGATGACAGGACGATTAGGAAAGGCCTGAACTACACAAGGCCTTTAAAGTTCTGATACAGAGATCTATCACAATAATTCAAATAGTAACACAATAGCACTAACTGCTGCAGCTGTCTGAATTTACTGAGCCTTAAACATGGATGAATAAACAGCAGATTTAGCTGTTGGTACCCATACTCCTTATTAAACCTTTCGATGCACTCCAATCCAGAAAGTCTGCAGTGTTTGAAACCAGTACTATGGTAATGTAATAGACTAACTGATGTGAAAGTCAAATAGTGGGCAAGATAGTAAAATAAGCCTTGGCCCATGTACAAAGAAACCTTTAGAATTACTCTGACACATCATCGAAACACTCCACATGCAGCCTAGGGCCACAATATGAGCCTATCTGCTCCATATTAAACTAGAGTAAACATTTCAATGAGGCCTGACTGTGCCAGGTAACTATCAAACCCACAAACACTCTGACTGTGCCCTGCTTACCCTGCTCTGCACAACCCAGTTTCACAGATATGTTCAATTCCCTCTCTGAGAATAGAGCACTTCACCCCTGGCACCACATAATGCAGCAGAATAAAAAGGAAAAAAGGCATCACACTGCCCCCTGGACGAAACTCATGGATCTGGACTTTATCCAACTTACAGAATGACTGATGAAACTTTGCTGGTTGTATAGCTAATTGGTCGGGGTGGCCAATAACGTGATTACCTGTTGGCCCATTTGTTGGAAATGTTTCTGTGAGGATAGGTGGATTCCTCACTGACAGAGTACTCTGTTTAAAGATGGCTATCATGTTTATCATTTTAGGAATTGATTAAAACACCCACATCTAATCACACAGGACATTTTGGTGATACTAAATTAATCAGAGCTTTTTCAAACCTTCACCTGAAAGTTTCTCTCAAAAAGAGAGTTCAAGTATTGAGAGTGATTAAAGAGAAGGGGGGGGGGGAGTAAGTCACAAAAAGAGAAAATAGAAATGATAATAGCAAAAAACAGAGTCCTACTTCTAGTGTCCTCTTCTGTTCTATTTTTCTGCCATTTTCCTACTGTCTTCTATCCCACTCTGCACTTTGCCTGTCTACAAATACAGGCACTGATAAGCTAAACTGTTTTAAGATAAGAATTACACAATTGTCCCCACAACAACGCTCAAAACATTCCCTGTGACACTATTTGATCTGTTATGAAACACTGATGGAAAACAAAATGCCATGAGAACCCTCCCCCGCAAAAAAATATGACCGTTAAGACAGTGCTTTCTGAATAAAACCAAGCCCAGTGCTTATCTCAACGTTTAAGGCAGAAGGAGCTTTACTTTGGAGCAGAGCTGCTCAAATATGCACTATTTGCACAGTGTACAACTTCCCAGTCACTACGGATTAGGCAAACAATACAGCTCCCCCACACTGCCCCCTCCGCCAAAAAAAACCTCCACCCAAATTAGTCTTTCTTTGGCCAGTTATAAAGACCTGAGTATGAATGAGGGCCTGTGTTAGTCTAGGGAAGATAACACACACTCACAGGGAGGTGGAACAAGAGCTGTGTATTCTTGCCCTCCTCATCGTTTTATTGGCGAGAAAGGACTTATATTGACCAACTCACTGTCCTGATTGGCTGATGAGCATAACTGACCAGGGCATGTCACACACCTGTCCATCTGTTTGCTTTTATGGTGTCTGTTTATGTATGTGCTGAGCTTATCTACATGTATGTATGAGCAGCTCCTTGTACATGAATGTGTGTGACAGACAAAAAAAGGTTTTCTCCAATCTCCTGATTAGGTTTAGAGCTAGGAGAGTTTCATCATAATGCCATGACAACCTGCCACATGACAAACGTGTGCCAAACCAAGCCAACCACACAAACAACACATGCACACATAGTAAATTACCAAAGTTGCATGGCAAGAAATTTGTTTGCACGATTGTCTCAGATGTGTATTTAAACAAGAATGTGTACCTTCATGGATACTCTGCAGTAAAATACACAAATTGTTGGGTTGATGTGGAGCAAAATAGTGATGAAATAGTGATTTGATTTATAGAGTTTCAACTTTATTAACCACATGAGGTTGAGGACATGCCAGGAGCAAAGATTGCCCTCTTCTAATCACTAAGTACAGGAATAACATGGCTATTTTGCAGCTCTTTACCTTGTCTCTACTGAGTCATAAGAGAATCACCAATGAACCTGTGAGGAGTCGCTGAGTAAAACAAACATTTGAGTAACTGAAGAATGATTGACACATTATAATGACATTCTGCATCACTGACTGCCACAGTTATACAATAACTGAAGTGAGTCTGATGTATCAAATGTATCAACCATGCGTGTATGAGGCACCACCCATGACATGTTAGAAGATAAATATAGCGAGCATTAAGCTCACAAAGCTGTGGATAAAAAGCTGACACACAGCTACACTATTTATTTCTCATAAATACAACCCCAAATACCAAAAAGTTGGGACGCTGTGTAAAATCTCATAAACCCATATTTTATTCACAACAGACCACAAAAAACACATCTAATGTTTAAACTGAGACATTTTACTATTTTATGAGAAATATTAGCTCATTTTGAATTTGATGACAGCAACATGCCTCAGAAAAGTTGGGAGGGCAAAAGGTTGTAAAAGTAAGTAGTACTAAAAGAAACAGCTGGAGGAACATTTTACAGCTAATTAGGTTAACTGACAACAGGTCACTAACATGACTGGGTATAAAAAGAGCATCTTAGAGAGGCAGAGTTTCTCAGAAATAAAGATGAGCAGAGGTTCACCAAACTGCAAAAAACTGCATCTACAAACTTTCAGAATAATTTTCAGCATAATGTTCTTCAGTGTAAAATTGAAAAGACTTTGAATATCTTATCATCTTTGGTACATATCATCAAAACATTCTAATAATGTGGAGAAATCTCTGTGCGCAAGGGACAAGGCCAAAAATCATCATTGGATGCCTGTGATCTTTAGGCCCTCAGGCAGCACAACATTAAAAACAGGCATGATTCTATCACTGAAATCACTGCATGGGCTCAGGAACACTTTCAGAAATCATTGTCTATGAACACAGTTCACTGTGCCATCCACAAATGCAGGTTAAAGCTCTGTCATGCAAAGAAAAAGCCATATGTGAACATGATCCAGAAATACTGCTGTCTTCTCTGGGCCAAAGCTTAAAATGGACTGAGGCAGAATGGAAAACTGTTCTGTGGTCAGATTAATCTAAATTCGAAAATTATTTTTGGAAAACATAGACGCTGCATCCTCCAGACTGAAGAGGAGAGGGACCATCTACCTTGTTATCAGCACTCAGTTCAAAAGCCTGCATCTCTGATGGTATGGGGGTGCATCAGTGCCTATGGAATTGGCAGCTTGCACATGTGGAAAGGCACCATCAGTGCTGAAAGGTATATACATGTTTTTATATGCTCCCATCCAGATGACATATTTTTTAGAGATGGCTTTGCATATTTCAGCAAGAAAATGGTAATTCATGTACTGCATCTATTACAACAGCATGGCTTCATAGCAGATGAGTGCTGAACTGGTCTGCCTGAAGTCCAGACATTTCACCAGCTATACGACAAAGAAGACCCAGGATTGTTGAGCAGCTAGAATCCTATATCTCCCCAAAAGTCCAGCAAATGCTCTCCTCAGTTCCCAGAGATTTACAGACTGTTGTTAAAAGAAGAGGGGATGTTACACAGCGGTAAACATGGCCCTGTCCCAACTTTTTTGAGACATGTTGCTGCCATCATATTCAAAATGAGACAATATTTTTCACAAAATAGTAAAATGTCTCAGTTTAAAATATGTGTTTATGAGATTTGCAAATCACTGTGTTCTGTTTTTATTTAAATTTTACAGTGTCCCAACTTTTTTGAAATTGGGGTTGTATATAGAAGTCAGAAGGTGGAGCCTAGACAGTAAAGAAAAAATGTACGTGTAAATGTTGGTCAAAGCATGCGTATGCATGTCTGAAAGAGAAAGAAAGACAGTGCAAAGTAAAACAGCAACACCAAGAATGTTTAATTAAATTCTGGAATAGGCCCTGGGTGCTTGTGCTCTAAATGGCCCTCCAGCTGAAAAGAAGGATTAATACAGAGCATGGACAGGCCTGCAGCAACAGCACGCTCATTACTGCAGAATGGAAGGATAACTCAAAAAAAGCAGAAGGGGAAGGAAAGTGAAACAGAAGGCAAGGGAGACAGACTGTAGAAGTAATGGTAGGGCAGATGAAATGTAAAACAGAGTGTGAATTTGACAGAAGAATTTCATACAGACTGTCACATTGCATGTGAAGAGGGTGGATAATGAGTAATACCCCTGGAGCAGAACCCCTGGGTGGAAAGGGGCCAGAAATTCTCATATTCCACCACTTAGGTCAAAGTTACAATTCTCATCACAAACACATTTTTCACTAAATAATTAAATCACTTCTTCTTATTAAAATATTGGATTTTAAGTTTAGTTTTCTTGCTTATAGTACATTTCTGAGATCTGAGAACACATGAAAAACAATAAAGAGAAGTTTAAAAATACATACAAAGAACACAAGAGAAAAAAATACGAGACAAGGCACACATGAGAAAAAGAGAAGTCTGGCTTATGTGAAAGAGTAAACAAAGACAAAGAAGTAACAATGAACCTCATGGTTCACTGCAAAAACCCATTTTAGTTTACAGTTTCTGCTGTAATTTTTTAATGTCCTGGCAAAATTAAACCAACAACACAGATTTTTTTTTTTATTATTCCAAACAGCAGATACACACAATAAATATTAAAATTAAAATACATCTATATACCAGCTGTGTAGACTGTCTAGACAATCAACCTAGGAATCTCCTCTTTAAGCAGTGTAACTTTAAAAGATACATTTACTCTCTATAAGGTATACTATCTCAGCTCTACACTATATTCAGTACAAACTCAATAGATGACCTTAAATTAAAGGTGGTAGTAAAAAAAACATCTGTATTGGAACTGCCTGATTAAAACAAACAAACAAAGAGCACACAAATTCAAAACTGGCTCATTGGAAGTTTTTAGTATAAAAAAAAATATGGTTCAATCTATCTATTTCTTTCTGCTTATTTGGATCCATGTTGCAGGAACATTACTCCAAGGAGAGATGCTCAGACCTCCCATTCCCTAGCTACTGCCTTCAGCTCTTCTGGGAGGATAATGAGGCACTCCTAAGCCATCTGAGAGACACAGTCTCTCCAGGGTGTTTCAGGTCTGTCCACCTGAAATGGCTCTTTTTGATGCAGAGGAGCAGTGGCTCCAGTTGGAGCACCTCTTAAATGGCCCACCTCCTCACCCTAAGGTGAGGTCAGACACCCACACACCTTATGTTATGTTTCCATTCTCACCACAATGCATTGTGTGTACCTGTGACTTTCTTTGTGAGTGTGGAGTCATCACAACCAATAGAAATGATGGCCGAAATGAGGGTGTGTGGACCATAAACCATAATTTTCAAACGATTAAGACAAACCAAATTCTACAGATGACAGCTCTAATAAAAAAGTAAACAGTAGAGACGTTAAGATGTTAAAACAGGGACTTTAGCAAATATTGAAAAATAAAAAACAAAAAAATGCCATCATTTTCAAGAATGGGCTTTGGTAGAGCCAGTGCTGCAAGGATTAGCACTTTTCAGAGTAGACATACAGATACCCTCTCTCCAGGGTGTCTGAAAGACTATGCCTAGCAGGGTCAAACATCCAGCCAAGCCCTGTGAACGTCAGCCATGTCCGTATGGCCACAGTCTGTGTAACTGTGCTCACACCGTGGATGCAGAGGGGTCAGACATCCTGTTGACCAAGGCAAGAAAATACACTCGTTTACACTCCTGCCCACATTCTTGTATCTACGTAGTGGGAGTTTTTAGCAAAAGGCAATAAATGCACATATACTTTCAGTGCATTTAGCTACTACTAGGATTTGCAAGCCTTAGTTAATATACACCAAAACATATGTAGACACCAATAAATATGTCATACAAATACCATCCTTGTCACCTTAATAAATTAGCAATTGGGCTAGCAGTACATATGTGAAAGCATCTTTGAGTAACATAAACATTCTTATGCAGATCAAAGTGCAGTGTCAAGGACAAGATCATTTAAGTATTTTTCTTCCCAAAAATGATATTCTCAACATTCTCTTATCCTGAAATCAAGCTAGTAGAACATAAAATATAAATACATCATACAATACAAACACAAAGCTGCTGAATGTCTGTGGACATGTTTTGACATTGAATTCCCTTATTCATAATTCAAGCTAACAGCTTCAAATATAAACTTTTAATCAGGCTTAAATGCATATCTTTCTATTCACCAGCTATTCACCATCTATTCACCATGTGTCTGACAGTTGGCATGAAGAGCAGGTGGAAGTCAGGTTATGCTATTGCTTTACCTTCAAATGACAGTTTCAGATTAATTCTGGTTTGTAACAGGAAGAATATTGCCTCTTTCACTCCCACTAGCCTACTGATTGTTTTTACACTATATAACTTAGGCTTAGTAGTTACAATTCAAGTGTGGATGTTGATGATGGATGGATGGATAAGTGGATAGATGGATAGATGGCAAACATTTGTACAGATGTGAAGATGTTACAATAGTGTTCTGTTTACATGGCAGTGCAATAAAAAATGTTTTTGTCACTAAAATCAATGAACAATTGAGAAATAATCATGATCTCAATATTGAACAAAATAATCATGATTACCATGTTGCCCATGATTGTATGATTTTATGTTTGTGCATGAGGTCAGGTTCTCTATTCCAGTACCCTTCAGATTTATAGCCCACCAGAATTTCATGCACCAGAAATCTACTACTTCTGACCATGAAAGCTGCTATTGCCACTGCTCAGAAAAATTGTCTACATGGTCTTTAGACTAGGTTTGAAATAGTGGCCTTGACATCAATTTCAATTTAATTCAATTTAATTTATAAAGTGCCAAATCACAAAAATATTTGCTTCAAGTTGCTTTATATTGTAAGGTAAAGACACTACAATAATACAGAGAAAACCCCAACAATCAGACAACTCCCTATGAGCAAACACTTGGCGACAGTGGGAAGGAAAAACTCCCTTTTAACAGAAAGAAACCCCTGGCAGAACCAGGCTCAGGGAGGGGCAGCCATCTGTCGTTACCAGTTGAGGGTGAGGGGAGGAAGACAGGACAAAATACACACTGTGGAAGAGAACCAGAGATGAATAATAATTAATGATTAAATGCAGCATGGTGTATAAACAAATAGAGCGTGAAAAGAGGTGAGTGAAGAAGAAACACTTAGTGCATCACCCATTGGTTTCAGGACTTGCTAGTTTGAAACCCCAACACCGGTGGCATAGTTTGCTTGTTTGTTTGTATACTCTTGACCTTGTGTGGATTAGAGAAAATCCCCCCCCAAAAAAATCAAACTTGTGCAGCAAATTCTTGTTTTTTAAAGTCCTTAAAGATGTATGCTGTACCTTCATTCCAACCTGGAAAAAGAACAGTTCAAAGAAATCTTTAAAAGCCCCAAATTACCATGAGATTCATGCCCATAATGAGTGTATATGAACTTCTGACCACAACTCTCAGTCCCTCTTACTTTAAACAAAATCCAAACAGGTGAGTTATAAAATAATTTAGCCCCCATGCAGTTGTCATGTAGAGGGAAATTAGCTATACAGACTCTAAAATAAATATCAAGCAGAAGTTGGTCATTTGAACATGAGAATTTATAGGGACTTGCTCTTGGAGCCAGTCTCAAATGATAATTAAAAAAATAACAGTGGCTGCCACTTTATGGACTTTTACCTTCCATCACAGTAAAGAGACGGGTTTTTTGTTTGGGGTTTTTTTGTGTTTTTTTTGCTGTATTTTATCCTTTTAAAAATCTATCAATTTTATTTCACAATGCAATTTTTTTTATTGCAAAAGTAATTAATTAAAATTAAAATACATAACCTCTACTTGTTCTTACCTTTGAGAATTCAGACTACTCAATGCAATAGTTATGATTTTTATTTTATTTTCCTTTTCTGATTCAGATGAAGATCATGAGATGATAATATTTTAATCAACAATTTCATGTACTGCACCTATGGTTGTGATATCCTCCTAAAACTTTTTGATGCAATCATAGAATGTCTTTAAGAAAAATTAAAGAAATAAAGATTCAGTATTGATTTACAAACGATCATCAGTGCTTTGGGGACGAAGCCGAATTTAACTCAGTGTGAAATCTGTTTCAGATAAATCATCTTTGTGCCACAGTAAGTGAGAGAAGTAAAGCAAAAACTGGCTTAAAATTAGCTCAAGGTCAAGCCACTAAGAATACCAGAGAAAATTAGAAGCGGGGGTCTTGTTAAAGTACCAGGTTATCTTTGGAAAGTTAATATTGACTTTTATTAGATAGGCACATGCGGACAGAGAGGTCTGAACAGCACGTCTTTTTGCAATTACTCCTGCTGTGTGATAGGTAAAGACCTTGCTGTGATGCCCTTATCTCTGTTTATCTAGCTGCGCATGAGCAGCATCTGAATCATACCTTTGAAAGCCATGGTGGGTAGGTGTGACAGCACAGAACATCAACATGGTGGGCAAATAGATTGTCAGTGAACTTGTGTTTCTAGGACTGACATGTTTGTGTTAGAGTATGCAGTCAAGTGTATGCATGTCTCTCATAGATGCCTCTATGATTTCAACCTAAATAAGTAGATTGTTGATGCATTAATAAGGAAAACACAACCTTTATCTGCAACAATAAGACCCTTTCACACATATCAATTCTCGTACCAGAAAAAAAAAAAATCCTCACACACATCATCGCCACCACCACGGTGCTACACCACCTCCCTCTCTTTTGACATTTCAAGGCTGTGTTGGGAGCCAGAGGAGGAACTTCTTCATTTGGAGTGTGAGACAATGTGGCAGGCCGGTTGGCTTTGTGCTTCTGACATCCCGCCGAGGCACAATATGGCCCCGTCAGGGATCAGTGGGAATACACAATGCCCATTACCCACGGGGCTCTGCGGAGGGCCTCAGGGGCAGGGCCGGGATGGGAAGGTTTCCAGACTATGGGGTGTCTAGGCTACACTGAAAAAGAGATGGAGGGAGGAAAGAAGATCAGAGAGGAGATAGAGAGACAGAAGATTAAAGATAAAAGGGAGGGGAAAAGATGAGATGGGAATAAAAAGGCATGCAAAATAAGAGTGGCAAGAAAGAGGAGGGAACATGGATGATGAAGAACCTTGAAATGGATAAGGGTTATGAGAAAGAGTAGTGCACATGGGCAAAAAGAAGGAGAATACAAATGAGAGGGTAGTGAAAAGAGAATAAACAGGGTACAGGTCCTCTGCCAGAGATGGGGT
>VUQS01003721.1:9204-22849 GCA_015108495.1 Heterochromis multidens
ACAGGAATAATTCATTAGCTTTGCTTACAAAAGTGACAAATTTGCAAAACAAAACTTTAGCCTTCACAACTTTAACTTCACGTGCTGATTTGCCAGAATGATTTAATCACACTCATTTTTACTAATTTAAAGTTACACATTTTATTTTTAAGTTTCGCTACTATCCTGTTGTGTAATTGTGCATTAAAACTACTCAAAAACGAAAACTAAAACATTGCAACCCCCGACCAAATACGGTTCGCGTGCGTAAAATTTTGCTCCTGCTTTAAATGTTACAAAGAATACATAACCAGTCTTTAAAAAATAGTAAAGAGTTAATGGAGTAAATGCAAGTAAATATGACGGTAATGTTCAATCTACCGTATTGTTAAATTCGGCCATTTAAACCAGCATTTGCTTACCTGCCCTGTTTGGTGATGATCATCTCGGTCTGGTGCCGGTGGAATTTCAACCACAGAGGTCGGTTGCACAGATAGACCTGCGCTCTGGCTCCGGCGGCAGACCCCGGCAGAGCCATGGAGCCAATACCCGTCCCCGTCCCGGGATAGGAGGGGTACAAACAGCCTGGACCCTGACTGAACTGGTACCCTCCGCTGCTAAACTGGCTCCGACCGGTACACACGGAGGAAGAGGAGAAGCCTGTTGGCGGCAGGACGGATCCGTAATGTAGTGAAGCCGGATACCTGGAACTGCTTGATCCGGTGTACACTGACCCGGTCTGTCCAGCATAAGGAAAGAGTGAACAGGGACTTGCCATGTCTGAACTCGCCTGGGATGACGAGATGAAGTATCTGTCAGAGCCAAGTTCATCTATGTTGTACCGCCGACCGTTCGTCAAATCGTCCTCACCCAGCACCGGGGAGCCTTTTCTCCCATCGGGCCCGGATTTAGTGAAAGTGTCCCCCTCTCCCTCGCCAAGCATCCCGTTTCCCACCGCGCTCAGATATTTCTTAGGAGCGTTGCTGGACTCTGATTCCGTCCGGTCTACTTCTTGATATTCAAGCTGCGACGATGGCCTGGGGCTGTTGTTGGCGCTGTCCGACGAGGACAGATTGTAAAAGGTCTTGGGTAAATTGATATTAGCGCTGGGAAGGATGTTCTCTAACTGCATTGTTTTCAGATCTTGCAATAAATAAGAATTTCAAGAGTCCAGGGTGAATCTCAGCCAAGGAGGTGCCACAGGCGCCCTGGTTGTCTGTCTCTGCAGCCTCCCTCCCTTACGAATGACGGGAGGTTGAACCCTCTCCGCACCTACAGATTTTATGATCAGATTATTGCCTGGGCAGGGGATGTTCAGCGGCTCTTATAAGATGTAGTTCTTATAAGAGATGCTGAACCTCTCCTGTCGGCGTTAGGGGTGGAGCTTTTGGAGAAGCATGAGGGGGCACCAGCCCTCTCCATAGCCAATAGCTGCACTACTCTAATTCAATTAGAAAGTATGTGGTAGGAAGAATACCAAGAGAAAGTTTATTTTATTTATTTATTTGTCTTTTATCCCTTGCGGCAGTAGATGTGACTTACAGAGCAATGTCTTCACGCACCCTAAAACCGTAATTTTATAAAAATATTTTATTAAAAAAAATCCCTGCACAAAACATACTCTTTGCTGTACAAATTAAGTTAAACGGAAGAATAAAACGACAAGTATAATTTCTTTAAAAACACGAAATTGACAACATTTGGTTGCATTTCACAAGTTTTGCATTTCCAGTCAGTCGCGGACAATCGCCTCTATAATCAGCGTCTGCTTTGAGCCATCACGAATTAGCACAATGCCAAAATTACATATTCAGTTATATCGTGTCATGCTACGTTTATTTGTACTTATCTATGATGAAGAGTAATGCAAAAAACCCTACTGTGTAAGAGAAAAAGAAAAGAAATCACATGTGCACCATATTTCCTATAATTGGACTCCTGCGCCTCTTCACTCGGTGCCTCTTCAGTTGGCGTTAGTTTAAAAAAAATCAACTGAAAAAAATACCTGAAAAAAGGTTGTTTAAATGTTTCGAGTAATATCAGAGAGCGTTTATTGCAGACAAGCATCCATTTTTATTAGATTATGTGAGAAATAAAATTTTGCTGCTGTAGCTTCAGACACCTTCACAAACCTTAAAAAAAAACAAAATTGTTTAAATTCTTTCCTATTTTTGTGCTTCTTTTGTTCATGGACTACAGCAGGTTAGGTTTAAATTTTGCATGCATCAAACAACAGTAAGGCCTACGTTATTTAATACATTAAAGCAGTCTTTTAAATAGCTTATTAGGAAACACAGTAAGGAAAATTTAGATCGGTTGGTTAATTTTATCTACGTGCAATTAAAAAAAAACATGACATTTTTCAAATTAGATTCTATGTATTTAGGATATTTAAATGCACATTCATAGTGACAGGCTACAGGCTTTATTAAAGCAAACAAAAAAGGTTCTTTTTTTTTTTTTTAACTCCTTACATCTGTTGTTAGAGTTCAGAACAGATGAAGCCGTGTTTAAATGGTGATAAATCTCTCCTAACTCGAATAACCTCCAGTTCTAACAGGGAATGCCCAAATGGAGGACTAACAAAAATTTGCATGCATGCCTGCAAAATACATACGGAGACGAAACAAACAAAATGAAAGCAATAAAACTGCACTAGTTAGACGATAAATAAAAATAAAAAAGTGAAAAACGAAACTTGTTTTTTGAATATAAAGTGGCTGAATATTGCGAAAGTCTGTCACACACACATGCACGCACTGAAACACTGAGTGACAGACATGAAAAGCTCTCGAAACCAGAAATAATCAAAGAAACATGTCGCACAACAAACGTTGTACTGTATCCAGGTCTAATGATAAAGGGCGATCTCAGCAGTGTCACGGGGACAGCGCTCTCTAGTGACTGATCAAAACACTGGGCAACGGCTACATGACTCCTCATACTGAAGTAAAATAACGTAGATTGGTATGCAGGCCGTTAACTCTCAGATTTTCCACTTGTTTCTCACTTTACATCAGCTCAGTGTTTGCATCTGTCTCTCTCTCTCTCTGTGTGTGTGTGGGTGTGTATGTGTGTGTTTCTGCTTGTGTGCCTGCAAATTGTGCATGTGTGAGTCTTAAAGAAAGCTGGAGGGGGAGTATGGGGTGAGATGAATTTGGGGAAAATGGGGATACAAATCTGTGAAAAGCTGAGGGAGAATCTCGGCTGGAGGCAGATTGGCTTGTGTCATAAATGGGACAGTAAAGCTGGCTACTAGGCCATCAGGGGACCAGTGCTACATGCATACAGCGCACAATCTGTCAATCAAGATTGAGAGCCTTCCTGGACTACTGAACAGAGACAGAAACAGCAAAAAATAAATAAATAAATAAATAAATTGACAACTGAGATCAAACATTTCTCAAATGATGAATGATGTTGAAAGCATTTTTATTATTTATTCTGACCTGTTTCCCAACAGAGAATCTCACTTATCAGCATAAGTAACTCCTGATTTTCACCTTCCTTTTTATTCTCTCTGCAACAAATAAAATACCTCTGGGAAACCTGTAAAAAGATGCCAGTGAATATTTTGGGGTTTTGAAAAATGTGGCCACTGTAAGTCATTAATTTCATGTTAACATAAATCAGTTGTGAATGTTTAGTTATGTGATTTCCACAGGGTTTAAGTGAATATAGTTGGATGCAGTGCGAGGATCATTATCGGCCTGTGAAGTTAATCTAGAATGAAACACTTTTAATTCTGTGTCCTGTGTCTCTTGCTGCCTTGACTCACTGTTGCTATGGGCTCATTCAATAGTTAGAGAGTTCTGGTTCAGAGGAAGCTGCATTTGTATTTGAAACATAGTCCAGCATTTTATAGCTGAGCTGTCAGCACCTCATTGCTAAAGCCTTGCCATAGCTTTTCTCAGTTAAAGGGGCCTAGTGTAGTCAGCAAATTACTGATTAGGGTAATACTGATTTAGTATGAAATTTTGTTTTCATGGCACCTGCACAAGCCCAGACTCTCAATCCTTTACAATCTGTCACTAAAATATGTGAAATTTCCTTTGTATTAATTTTTTCACAGCCGATCATTGTACTTTACAGCTTTATTTCACAGATGATTAAAGCCCATTGAGAGAAAATCCTGGTAAAACAGCCATAATGTTGTTGTTTTAATGGCTGTTTTCCAAAGTATGTTGGTTTTCCTATGTGACCCCAAAGACGTGGTTGCCATTTGAAAACTAGAAAACAAAATAAACATGATTTATAGGCCACCTATAAATAAACTAATGCCAAATGAGGTGGATGTGTAGATCCTACTCATAAAGGGGCTCCTGCTTGTGACCTGTCAGCATGTTTCTTGACCACCTATAAAAGTCCAAGTGTGTCTGAGATGACCCTCTTTGGCCCCAGGCCAGGGCCCGCGCGACAGGGGAAGGGAAGTCTTACCATATTGTTGTCAGAGTAGATCATCAACACAACACATGAAAGGAATACATTCCAGGTTTTATGGGCTAAGGTGGCTGCTGAAGCCTTTGCTCAGGAGTGAATTCATGTACCCCATTGCAAGGATTAATAACGCAAGTCTCATTAGAGATCCTCGCTACTGAGACCCCTGGAGGGAGGGGTGCTGGGAAAAGAACCGACTGCAATGTGCACCATGCCAGTGCTGCGCTCCTCCGCAAATCATCATCCTCAAGAACATTTTTATTGGAAAGAATTTATTTCACAAGTTTATCAAAGATGTCTTCCAGTATATTTTCCAGCGTGCGGAGATTGCTAACATTTAATCAAAGCAGTAGTCTTTACACCAGGACAGCTTATGTTACAGACATGCTGCTGTCTTCAAAGATACAAAGGTGACAGCTTCATGAATTTCCATTTGGGCACATATTGCTTTCATCAATTACTTTGTTTTTGTCCTTATTTTTCTGCCTACGCCATTTTCTTCAAGATTTAAACAGCACAAGGTCTTCCATTCATATTAGGAAACATTTGTATAAAACAGGAGCTTCACATTTTTGGATGTACACAAAGAACCTTAGATTGAATATGTAAAATATATTCATGTTTGATGTCATGTAGACTATTTCATGTCATTCCGGCAGAACAAATTATCATGAAATGGGAATTTTCTCCAGCTGTAACCAGTCAGAGTGATACCCATGGGACTCCTGTCTTTGTCTTACAGCATATTTGAATTTCTCAAAATACATTAAAATAGATTGCATATAACCATCAGATGCCACTTTGCGTCATCTCGACAGATAAGTCTCAATGTCAGCATGCTGCTGCATGCATGCACGTATGCGTGTGCCTGTATGCGTGTGCCTGTTTTGTGTGTGCCTGTCCTGCAGAAGGAGCGGTGGATTACTGCAGAAATGTATCTAGGGAGATGTGAGCCCGATACTTTTGTGATGTGCAGGTTTTCAGGGGGCAATGATAATCCACTGTGTTAAGACAAATCTTAGAAAAATAAGGTGTACTGGTTACATTCAGGGAAATAGGATTGAAGCTGCTCTGCTATATATGATTCCCCAAGGTATGATAACATGATTTTTGGATTACTGCATTATAGAGGAAGTGTCACCCAGGGCCTGTGGGAAATGCAGCAGGTACAATTATGGAAGCAGGGTGAGTTTAAGATATGTGTGTACATATCTGACTTTTTGTTTTTTGTCTCACAAATAAATTATCTCTATCTTATTTGTAGCACTTCTAAAGCAGCCACAAAGAGTCAAAGTGTAGTATGTTCTCCAGATGTTTGTTTTTTTTTTTTAAAGGGGGACATATGTTTGTATTTCTTTCATGTTTGGAGATTTTCTAATGCCAATAAAGTAATTACCTGCAACACTGAGGTTACTATGAATCACTGAAGTGAATTTGACACATTCACCCTTTTTACTTTCACTCACTGCGTCATCAT
The DNA here is from genome assembly GCA_015108495.1 of Heterochromis multidens. Lineage (NCBI taxonomy): Eukaryota > Metazoa > Chordata > Actinopteri > Cichliformes > Cichlidae > Heterochromis > Heterochromis multidens. The sequence continues at coordinate 15,098 of VUQS01003721.1, forward strand.
GGGCAGAACATGCAGCCAACAACACCAAAGTGGATGGCAGTCCACTGGCCCTGGTCTCACCCTCAGCCCCATTTTAGCATCAACCTTTGTTGACCCACTTCTCAGAGCCCATCCTCCTGAAACACTAGAGGAATTGACATAAGGGACCCAAAGCAAATAGCAGGTGCTAAAAGTTTGACAGCGTAGACTGGATATATGCGTTCCCTGGAACGTGAGGTGTAAGGGAGGGTGGTGGAGTTGTATCGACTCGACGTTAAGCCTCCAAGATAACACACCCTCTCTGACAGACATGCTCTCCTGGCCGAGGTTGGGGTGAGCTGGTGTGGGGAGGGGAAGACTGTCCCACATTTGAGCTTCAGCAACTAACCAGCCACGGCCACCAAGACAGACCAACTCTACCCTGCTCACCCCTTGGTTCTCTGTCCTTTCCCATAGCACTATTACTGCCAAACAAGCTGGGCTTTTATCACATTCCTAACCCTGACTCAGAAACTGCATTTCAGGAGGACTCTGTATTTTTTTCTCATCTTGCTTTTTTTTTTGGACAGGGAACACAAACAGATTTACACCACAGGAGTATTCTGCTGCTGTTCCTGCCTCAATGTGGTTAAATCAGTGAGTCAGAAGTGAGAAGAGTTTTAACACTTCTCTCTCCCGGTATGAAAGCTTCTAGAGCGACACAGAGGAAAGCCCTAACTGACTTACTGTCTACCAACCGGAGGCATATGCTAGTGGGGGGGAGGTTATGGAGACATGAATAATGGTTTAAGGTTGACCCCCCAGTGAAACAGGGATGTTGCCTTGGCATCTTCTGTCTTCTCTTGGGGTTAGAGGCTACATTCACAGTGCTCGAAGGCCCTCAGATCCCCCTTTTTGTCACCCCCCCCCAAAAAAAACAAAAAACAAAAAACAACAATAACAACAACAAAAAAATATAATTCTATCCCTCTTTAAGGCTTATTTTTATGAATACAGAAAACACTTAAGTTAGTATCACGACTTCTTTTTATTGATCTATTTCTTTACTATCTACAAAAAATAACTGATAAATTGCCAAATTATTCAGTGAAAAGGCTCCTATTTCTGCTCTGGAGAAAAGCATCCAGCAGCCATTAGATGTAATTACGGACCACAGAATGGTTTTGTATTAAAACATTTGCAGCAATTTGGCAGCTGTATAATTTAGATGTACTGGATCATGCCATGCACATACATGAAAACACACAAACGTGCATGCTCACACACAATCATATACACTTGCCGGCGCGTATGCACACACGCTCATATATGCACACACAGAGGGACCTCAGTGCAGCGGACACCTTCAATATTGAACCCAGACCCAGGCCCGGTCTCTGTATTTACATGTAAATGGTCTACAACAATCTGCGGCCCTGTTCGTCTGCTCTGTCCCTGCAGCCGTCTGGGCCTAGGGAAGAGAGCTGCTAGTCAGATGGGGGGACCACATCAGATGGGCTCCCGTGGTTATGGAGCCAAACGCTCCAAAGAGAGAGGGAAAAGGCTGCCTGCCTGGCAGCCACTGAAACAGCAGGGACTCCCACATAGCATGGAAGTGGTCCATGGTCTGGTCTCCTTCTCATACTGGAAAACAGGGGAGAGACTTGAAGTACAAAAGCAAAAACCCCTCCTGTCTTTGAACTAAAGACCAGGGTAGGTGTCTTTTACATTTGAGAAAAGTAGTGTAGTTTCTGGGGAAAAAAAAAAGAACATAGCTGGGACAGTGAAGTCAGGTATTCTAGAAAAGGACTGAGAACCTGGCCTCTTTCTTGTGGGTAGAGGTGTCATATTTGACAAGTGTATATGTGGATGTGGAGGGGTGGGTGTCAATGATAAGAAATTATGAACAGCAGTGAGCGTGAATATCCAAGTCACATGGTGGTGGGAAGGAGCCTGCCTGTATTTGTTCCTTATGATCGTCTGTCGAGTGTTTGCGTGTCCTTCTGTGCTGGCGGGTCAGATATGGTGGAGGTCTAGACACATGGACCAAACATTCTGTCTGACGGGGAGCGCTTGTTTCGAGGTTCATCTGACGGTTGTAGACCTTGATAGAACAGACCAGCCGAGACAGGCTGGACCCATACCCAGTGTTAATGGTCCAGACTTCATTTTGAAAAATCTGGTGTCTGTTGAGCGAATGGAGCCCCAAGAAAATCCAGACTTTTAGCTCTTATTTCTTTCATCTGCATACTTTTCAATGAATAGTGGTAAAGTGAATGGAGAAGTTGGGTAACCCTTATTTTTGCAACAGTTTAAAAAAGCAGTGTTTCTGACTTAGTTTGAAAATATTTGGTGATTCAACTCAGTACCCACTCTGACTTTCATGCAGCACTAATTGACAGAAATGACTAACATTTTCTTCCACTGTCTTTAATTATTTGATGAAGTGGTATTTAAACTACATAAGAAATAACTCATTTGAGATTTTTTTTTACATTACTTGTTATCTTGCTGAGATTTAGATAAGAAGTTTGATACCATACTTGCTGTATTTATAAATTTATGTCTTTGGAGCATGCAGCTGGTTAGGTTAGCATAAAAACTTTAAACAGGGAGAAATAGAGTCCCTGAATATAAAGGGAACAAAATCTACCTAGCAGTACTCGATGCCACATTTAGTTTAATCTGTATATGAAGCAGAAACTAGACTTTTTGCCTGCACCAAACAAAATCTAAATGTTAATTAGTGAGCTTTAGAAGTGCTGGCAGCTGATTTTATTACTTTCTGTCTGAGCAAAGCTTGACTAACTGGTTTCAGTGAAAGTTTCCAAATATACTCTATACTTTTAATGATCTCATCATCACCCCAGTAAGAATGCGAATAATCAGATTTCCCAAACTGGTGAGCTACTTTAAAAAAATGACTGCATAGTAAGCAATAATTTTTCTTTAAATGTTTTAACTTGGTTTTACAGTCATTGTTTTTTAATGATCAGATAATGATATCACAAAAGTAATCAAGCAGACACAAACCCATAAAACTACAGGGAACCACAGTTTTGATCCCCAGTCAGTGCTAATGTTTGATTCAAAATGAAATAGTATGTGTAAGGAGGACACTGGACTAATACCTTCCACCCCTGGTAAAATAACGTCCCCCCACCTCCTCAGCAGCGCAATCAACGATCACACCTTTAGTGCAGAGGCAGACAAAAGGGGAGCCCCAGGCTGATGTGGTCTTCATATATATATATATATGTGTGTAAGTGTGTGTGGGGGTCTCTGTGTGTTTCTGGTGTGTCTGTGTGTGTGTATATGAGAATAGCTGTGTGGGGGACAATGCAACACGTTAAACCAATGTGGGAGGTGTGAAGACAGGGGATCTGCTGCAGTCAAAATGAACAAAGAAGAGAGCTGCTTTTGCTTTGTTTTTTTGTTTTGTGAAATTGCAATTAATTATGTTTATTGTTAGGCTTTTGTTGGGTTTTGCTGTTTGCCTATAGAGCTGTCAGAAATATTAAGGGTCTGACCATGGAAAGAACAATCACAGCCCCTTCAATGTGCACTGAGGCCTCATGTATACAACCCTTTTACTAATGCTTCAACAAACCTAAATAAAAGAATCTCAGCTTAAAAAATGCCTTTTGAACAATATAAAACAAAGAGGAGCAGGTGAAAGGGGACAGATCAGTGTCATAACCCTGACAACTTTGACCTTTTCAGTTTTTTTTTAAAAAAGTGAATAGTGTAGGTGTTGGGGGATGAAGCTATGGTTTATTTCACCTGTGTGGTTAGTAGTGTTTGGCAGTGACTCACCCAGAGCAGCAGAGATGTGAGTGGGTGGTCTCGTACCATGTTAAAGCTATTTTTTTCTTTCACTTTCTCAAGTGGATTTCACTGAATTTAATTCAAACCAGCCGAGATGGAGATGCAATTTAAAGTCAAAATTTTTTTTAAAAATTGAAGATTAGGAGTATTTTAGTCATATCAGATAAAGGATATGAATGTACATTTTGAGCAAGGCATGGGGTAAAGTTTCAGTGCTGACTACCTAAGACAAGCAAACAACCCTACAAACTCTGAACTTTATGCTATAATTTACAGCTGTTTCCTGTCCACAGTCTTAAGATATGCACAAACTTTTCTCTTTAAATTGTATCTTTAAGCACTTTGTTACTAGCAGCCTGTCACAAAAATGCAATTTGTTACCTTTATTTAGTTGAATCTATGAAAAATGCCAAAGATAACATAGGTTGACAGTTTCTCTAGCTGAAAACTTGGCATATCTTGGCATTGTGTAGTGTGTTCTTAAAAAATCTGAGGAAACTGGACAAGTGGAGAACAAAAGAAGAAATGGTAAACCTAAAGAAATATGTACAGCAGATGCACAGTATCTGAAAGTTATTTCCTTAAGAAACAGGAAAAAATCCAGCAAAGACCTGACACAGGACCTGAGAGATGATCAGTTGATCCATCTACTGTTCTCCAAAGCCTCATCAGAAATGGTCTCAGTGGAAGGGTGGCTGTCAAGAAGCCATTCTTAAGGAAGGGAAACGAGGAAAAAAAGGCTGAGGTATGCCAAATTACGCAAGAACTGGGTTATGAATCCAATTAAAATATTTGGTTCAAATTGTCATCAATGTGTAGGCCAGGAGAGAGATATAGTGAGTGTCTACAGCCATCTTTAAAACACGATGGAGTTTCTGTCATGGTTTGGAGCTGCATTTTAGGCAGTGGTGTTGGGGATCTTGTCAAAATTGATGGAAATATGAATGCAGAAAATTACCATCAGATTTTGATCCACCATGCAATACCATCTGGAAAGCAACTGATCAGAACTGAACAGTTTCATTTATCAGCATGACAGTGATCCCAAACACACTGCCAATGCAGTAAAAGCATACATCGACAGAAAAACACACAATGGAACACTATCAGTCATGGATTGGCCTCCCCAGAGCCTGGACCTCAACATTATTGAAGCAGTGTGGGAATGGAACAAAAGGCAGCCAACATCCAAAGAAGAGCTTTGAATGTCCTTCAAGAAGTCTGGAGAACTATTCCTGAAGACTACTTAGAGAAATTATACGAAAGGTTGCCTAAGAGAGTTCAGGTTGTGTTGAAGACAAAAGGTGGTCATACCAAATATTGACTTGACAAGCTTGCTAGAATTGAACAAACTCTATTTTTGCCTTATAAACCTTTCTCACAACCCCTGCGGATTTACGTCATTGTCTAGCCTGCTAAAAGATCCCTGTGCAAGGAGCTTCAGGTGAATGGTTTGAGGCTGAATTTGACATCTCATCAGTCTGTAAGAGAGACCATTGAAGCTCATTTCAGAGGACTTCACACTCATTTCAATTTATTAAAATGCTTAGAGCTAGCAGAATGCAGTAATTTAAACAGTGTCAAGAAGGATGTAAAGCATAACAATGTATCTATTTTTTATGTACTGCCTCTGGGATCATAGTAAATAGCAGAAACATGAAGGGGAATAACTAAAAATAAGGCGCTATATTTAACTGATGCAACAAAAAGCAAATCTAACAAACAAGACTGGTAGGAATACAGTGTGCCAGGTAAACATTAGTAAAACTCATACATGTATCTCCAACACAAAATTGTGCCAGAGAAGACAGCAGAATACTAGGAAAAGGAGGGTTTTATTGATTCTAAGGAGAGTTGAGAGGTTTCTTTGATTTGATCATCGGGTCTATTACTTTAACTTTAAATAGTGCAAATTATACTTATTTTCAGTGCTTAAACATTTACTTTTTTAAACATACAGAGCCACTTCATCTATTGCTCACATCTTTTCCTCCTTGTAGCCTCTTTGTCCCGCCATTTAATATTGTGAATATCTAAAGAATAAGGCTGCAGAGGCATGGCCAATTCAATGAAAGAGATCAAAGGACAGCGATTCAAGGAAGGTCCCCAGCTTGGGGATGTTGCAGTTCATGTTTGGTAATTTAACCTATTGTCTTTGTTTTTTTTTTATCGCTTGATGAAGTGACTTGCCATCCTGTTTTATCTAAGATCATATTGATAGATAACATTATGCTGATAGAGAACAGTCATGTGGAAGTATTAAACTCACAGTGGCATCAGAGCACTGTTAGTTAACACCCAGTACTCATGAGTTACACAAAACCCATCTTTGAACTTTTATTGTTTATTTTGAAGTCAACTACACACCTGTGAAGTTATGCAACACTATCTAGCAAAAAATCTGTCCACAGACAAATACATGTCATGGTCATCACACATCTAACCTGGTTTATAAAGCTCAGAAATGACTGAACTTTAAAGTCCTTGTAAACCTTTATATAGGAGCAGTAGAAAACATTTCAGTGGAAACCTCACAAACTGTTGTAGGATGTTTGCAGCCAAAGAAGGGAAAGCTCAGCATTGGTTGGTTAAAATCACTCAAAATAACACCAGCACCTATTTACCTGAGCATTGGTGAGGTGAGGTATGGTTAGGTCCACAATTTGTTGGACAAAGACCCGATTTTTGTAGTTTTGCCTCTGTACACCACCACAGTGGCTTTTAAATCAGACAATCAATACGTGATTGAAATCCAGACTAATCTAGTCCCCCATTTTCAGAGGCGAAAAAATCAACTGAAGACAACTGACGTGCATGATGACAGAATTATTTTCATGGTTAAGAAAAACAACTTCACAACATCTAACCAAGCCAACACTTTCAAGGAGGTAGGTGTATCATTGTCAAGGTCAATGAATGGAAATACAAAGGGTTTACAACAAGGTGCAACCTACTGGCTACACTCAAGATCAACTAGGCCTGATCAGACTACGCCAGAAAACATCTAAAAGAGCCTGCACAGTTCTGAAAAAAAAGGACAGATGAAACCAAAATTAACTTGAAGAATGATGGGAAGAGAAAAGTATAGAGAAGGAGAAAAACAGCCCACGAGCCGAAGCATACCACATTAGCTGTCAAACATGGTGGAGGCAATATTATTGCATGGGCATGTATGGCTATATTTAAAATTATGTTAGTTTGTAGTTTCAGTCTCTAAAAACTGGGGACTGTGTACAAAAATGTCTGTAATTCCTAAACTTCCAGTGCATTTTGCATCTTGAATTAAAGTTGAAAATCTGCGCTTCAATCACAAATTGATTGTTTGTTTGATTTAAAATCCACTGTGGTGGTTTACAGAGGCAAAACTACAAAAATTGTCTTTATCCAACAAATTATGGACCTAACTGCCAACACTGTAACATCATGTCTGACAGAAAATATTTCACACACGCACACACACACAGACACAGACACACACACACACACACACACACACACAGACACTCACAATACCAGCTACACTATCACAGCTGGCATATGCCTCTTTTCCACTAGTAACTACTCGGCTTGATGCGACTCGACTCGGTTTCGGTGGTTTTCCACTACAATTGAGTACCACATCAGTGTGGGTGGGGTTGTTATAGCAATGCGTCCCGAAAGTCCTGTGACTTCATTTAAATGCGACACAAACACACAACAATGGAGGACATCCAGGCAATGGTATACCTGCGGCTCAGTCGATGGCTTTTTGTCAGACTCAGGGTAAAACAAGAGAGCCAGAGAAGGCTGCGGGCAGTGACATGAAACATGGTGTTGTTTGTGTGTAGCTATTTCCCTCGTTGCCGGGTTTTAAAAAATGGCAGGTTTGAATCGTGAAGGAGTCGCTCTAATGACTCATCCAGTGACGTCCCTTCCTGGCCAATCAGTGACATGCAGTCCATTGATGTCACATTTTGGGATAGACTC
>VUQS01003723.1:5926-29688 GCA_015108495.1 Heterochromis multidens
CTTATCTTTTTTCCTTTTTTTTTTTTTTTTTTTTACTAACATATTTGAAGTTCCTCTTCTTAAATTGATCAAACCCAAGTGGCAACACTGGGGTTAAAAAAATACCAAAGCACCAAAAACTCTAGTTCCCCTAATGGGCACTTAAGGGTGACTGCAAAAGCGAGGGAGTGCTCAAGACTCCCATGTCAAAATGTCCATCTTAACAAGATTAAAATGGATGTTTCAAGCCTGGTACAAAAAAGGTTAGTGTCAGTGATTTTTCTAACTCGTCTATCTAAATGCTGGTATGACTTAATTTTAGGGGAATGGTCAATTTGATTGACAGGTGTGCACGCACAGGCAGCTATAGCCAAATGGTCTCTGCTAGGCCTGTTTGTGGTGTTTTAATAGCGTTAGCCCACAAATTTTATGGCTTGCTGTGCAAAACAGATCATCCAAGAAGTTTGTGCTTCTGTTTTGGTGAGTGAAATTCTAGTATTTTATTAGTCTGTTATGTAGCACTAATTAGCATGTACCTGTGTCTACTCTTTTCATCAAAAATACACATTTAGAAGTCTTTCCATTAAAAGCAATCCTTTCAGGTCTTTACATGGTTTACATGTTGCTCTACATTCTTTGCTTTTTTGAGTATGCATAGATGTATGTATGTATAAATTGGTCTGTGCTAAACTCTTCACAGCCTAATGATGTGTGAAAGCTTGTAGAACCACCTTTAGCAGCTATAACTTGAAGTAATAGTTTTCTGTATGACTTTATCAGTATCTCACATTGTTGTGGAGGAATTTTGGCCCACTCTTCTTTACAACGTTGCTTCAGGTCATTGAGGTCTGCAGGCATTCGTTCATACACAGCTCTCTTAAGGTCCCACCACAGCATTTTAATCAGGTTGAGGTCTGGACTTTGACTGGGCCATTGTAACACCTTGATTCTCTTCTGTTTCAGCCGGCATCATTGTAGAGTTGTTGGTGTGCTTGGGAACATTCTCCTGCATGACCAAATTTCGTCCAAACTTCAGCTATCACACAGATGGCTAAAATTTGACTCTAGGATAATTCGGTATACAGAGGAGTTCATGGTCGACTCAATAACTACAAAGTGCCCAGGTCCAGTGGCTGAAAACAAGCCCAAATCATCATCCCTTTTTCTATTTGTACTGTCCTGAACTTTAACACTGAGCATGCTAACTGAGGCCTGTAGAGTCTAAGATGTAGCTCTTGGTATTTTTGCAGTTTTCTCACAGTCTGACCTTGGGGTGAATTTGCTGGGATGTTCACTGCTGGGAAGACTGTGACATTGTGTTTAACACAGCAGACCAACAAACTGCCAAAACTTTTATAGAGGTGCTCACACTTGCGAATGTCAATTAATCAAGTGCATTTGATTAGCCAGGGATTAGGGTTGATGAACTGGTTGCTACTTACCCTCTTAATTCCTGTGGAAGCAGTAAGAGTATACTTGTTTTTTCTCAGGACTACATGGAGTACTGTGAAAATTTTCTTTTTCATGACTGTAAGTTAAACCTTGTTCCTGATCTGTAGCTCTGATAAGTTAGCCCCACCCTGCAAGCTGACCAGATTGGTTCCTTAAGTTTGTTATCCAAGAAGTACTTACAGTCCACCCTTCTGAGACTGTTGCTGTTGCGCTCAGCCAAGTTACCACCTTATGTTGCTCATGATATCTCTTTGAATGTGTATAAAAAACTAATTTGGACATATTAATAAGGTCAAAAAACATGTTCACCATACAGGCTTTTTAAAACTCTACATTATTCTACAGAAGTAACCTGCATACAATTAATGGGGGTGTTTTTAAGGTTGTACCTCACTGATGGCAGTATATGCTCTCCCGTCTCCCACCACAATGTAGGCATGGAGATCAATGTTGTTCAGTGATACTGGAGTCGATCCCACAGACACAGTGCCACTCACCTTACCACTAACACGCTGGGGAGCACCTGGATGAGCAGCACAGAACACACACAACAAAACAACTTTAACATATGAAGACAAATAATGCACACAGCACTTAAAAATGGTTAAAATCTAACCGTCAGGCAGACACTGGCGTCCATTTCCATAGAAGCCTGGCTGGCAGTGACAGCAGAAGCCTGTGGCGTAGTCAGAGCAAAATGCATTCTGGGAGCACTGCTGCTGGAATCTAGAGGAGAAGGAGAAAGAGAGAAAATACATTTACTGCTGCAGTTGTAAATATGAGCCGTGTTTGACAAATATTGCAAACAAAGAGATTTTTATTTTGATGTGTACTTATGCTATTACTGTGTGACTAGGCATGAGAAGGGACTGTATAAAAATTTTCAAAGTTGGATCAAGCAGACACTGACTTAAATTAAAATATTATTTATGCAGGAAAGGGCCTTTCTTTTTTAAGAAATGAAATTGAAGTTTTATTATTGATTTGATCTGGTCAAAGCAATCATCCACAGCAACAAAAACGTCCTCCGAACAGAAGTTTCCGGGTTTGAAACTGCTGCCTGTCTGAGGAGTTTGCCTTCACCCTTTTAACCAAATTCTGACGAAATGAGGTGTCTTCATCAAGAAGTATTTTCAAGATCTGAGAAGACCGCTTTTCCTCTTTCCACTTTTTGGGTCTGATAATGGCAACATCAGAATAACATCTAATGTCTACTCTTTACGTACCTGGCACATGTCTCCTTATTCTCTGTAGTATACTGAATCACTACAAGAGAAAGAAAATAAGATTGGAGGATAGATAATAATACATATAATACACTACATTTAAACTCATTATACTGATGTGTCCTCTTTTAAGGTCCCATTATACCAGCCGCATTGGCCGCTTCACACAACCACATTCACTTATGTTCACCATTACAGCACAAGTACCTGCTGCAGTATTCTCCAGAACAATAGATGTCACCAGTCAGACAAAAACACTGACATCAGCGCTGGTATAGGAGGAGAATTTGTCAAAACCGGAGGCAAAGAAATTGCATAGCTTTTTATTGAAAGTTTTTTCCACAAAGTCTCATCTTTTCAAACTGTTGCAACATCTCTCTCTCTATAATCTGTGAATTTGTGAGCTTCTGTACTGACTGATCATTATATTGGCGGTAAAAATCGATATGATCGTACACTCATGTCTTCATCCCGGCTGCAGCTGCAGTAGTACAATGCGCCAGGCTACAAAAATCGAGTGCATGACTGGCAGAAACAGACACCAGATGTGACGTCAATTTGACATCAACTTTGTTGTCACCAGGCACTGGACAGCAGGTATAATGGCGCCCTAAGGCAAAATTACAAAACAGAGAAAGATGTAAATACAGACCAGAGCTGTCCTCTACAAAGTTCATGTCAAAGATTTTACAATGATCTTTATAATATATTATTTTTATGACTTTTACTTGGAAATAAGTAATGATAAGATCATGAAATGACAGATTTTTCTGTCAGTTAATTAGATTTGCTTGATCACTTACGTTGTACATTGTACAAACAATTTAATTAAATTTTATTTATATAGCACCAAATCACAGCAACAGTCGCCTCAAGGTGCTTTATATTTTAAGGTAATGACCCTACAATAATAGAGAGAAAACCCCAACAATCAGACGACCCCCTATGAGCAAGCACTTGGCGACATTGGGAAGGAAAAACTCCCTGTTAACACGAAGAAACCGCCAGCAGAAACAGGCTCAGGGAGGGACAGCCATCTGCTGCAACCAGTTGGGGGTGAGGGGAGGGAGACAAACAACATGAAACTGAGGAAGAACATTAAAGACAGATAGAAAAAAAATGATACATACACACACAGGTCAAGACACTATTTGGAAAGAAAACCAGCGGCTGCAGTCCTGCTTCCAACACCCACTGAACTACACACGTGCACATCTTTCCACACTGTCTAGTTCTATAACCCTCACCACTCATTAGCTAACCACAACCCTAACCTAAGCCAAATATTAACCTAAACCTCAATACCAAGTAATGAACAATCTTTTGATGTGGCCAGGACAAGACACAGTGTCTTCATAGCATATACATGTTCTGACTAAGACTCAAACAGACTCTAAACTAAAAGACTGCTTATTTCTTAGAAGCGTCTGTGACACACAGGAAAAATGCACGTTGCTCCATATTTTTTTTGAATCAACAAAAAAATAACTGAGTCAGTAAGAAAACTGCTGACTACTTCAGATATTCCCCATAACAATTCTCAAAACCCTGAAATGATGTAAACTCAAAGGTCACATGAAATGCCTATTCTTATTAGAACTGCTCAAGTCTGACCACAACCTCACAAACTTCTCTTAACAAAAAACATCACATGGAACTTGCATAACTACTGAGTGAGTGCATTGTTCTCCCTTGACTTTCTCATTTTCTTTCTTTCTTTTTTTGGGCTAACGTATCTAGCATATCTAGCGATACTAGAGTGTGGAAACCCACACTCTAGTATCATATCGCTGAAAAACTTTGCACTTTGAAAATACACATCCATATAGCCATATACTGTATGTAATGTATACTTGTTTCAAAATATTCCTTTTTAGTATATGAAGTCTGATATTCTTTAACTCTACAAGGCATGGCCTAAAATGGCCTTAGCAGCTGAGATGCTGCATGTCCCGTCCTGTCGTTTTCCACCTTTACTACAGCTCTATATAATAAAGGCAAAATGCCCCCCAAAATAGTCAGCCTAAAGACAGATATCTTGTTTTCCTAAAAACATGCATAAAAATGATTGATGGAGCAAAAACCACTTGCTGACAGATCTCTGAGCCTTCTAAGAAAAATCAGTTTCTTTTCCCAAACTCACTTACACAGACAGGTTTCTTGACCTTACATAAGAAGGCAAGTCGACTGAGAACACATTCTTATTTATGGCAAACTCCTGTGGGAGTACTTGAAGGGGAGGGAGTGTGAACACACACACCTGGTAGTTACACAGCACAACAGCAGTATTGTATGGGGTGCTGCTCAGCAGCTGGCCAAGACGATAAGTTAGTGTTTCCATGAAAGTCGTTTCAAAGTGTACAGCCCATTTGGAGAGAGTGCAACCCATGTTATTTTGTTATAGCTACAATGTACAGATGTCCCCTAATTGCGTCACATGCAGGCAGTCATAAAGTTACTGATATGAAAAGAGGACAGCTATAAGAATACACTCTCTTAATATGTGTGTGGGTGTGATTGTGCCTGTTCAAAATGTAGCTGTATACAATGGGCACATTGTTGGTTGTGGCTTTCTTGAGAATGGCTCATTAAAGCATAGTGTCATTGTCACAGGAATCCAAAGACAACTAAATAAATAAAATTACATGAAAATATAAAAAAAACATACTGTCTATTTGCCTAGTTGTCATTGTGACAGTTTGACTTTTGACCAACCCTCTTTTTTTCTGACAACCTTTAAAGGGCCTATTTGAGGGTTAAGACTTGGTTTTAGGGTTAACGTTAGAATTAGGTTTATGTTAGGGTTAGGGTAAGGGTTTAGCACTTTGCTGTGATGATTAAACTTGGGCATAAGAAGCTTGAGAATGCATTAATGTCCTCACAAAGCCAAACAACTTCAAAGCAAACCTCCCCTACACACAGAGTGGAGCAGGCAGCAGTCACTTGAGTGTAAGCACTAACTTTTAAAATATGAGAACCAACTATTCAAACTGGACACTATACTTACTACACTTGGGTCTCCAGAAATTAACCCTCCAAGTTCGGTGGATAAGATATATATTAATGTGACCAAAATAGAAGTATTTTAAAAGATATTTTCCCTCTATAATAGCCATTTTAAACAATTAATGTCACTTTGCATGTTTAGCTTCTTGTCTATCACATAATACCTTCAGAGATATGTTTTAATCTGCAACATGACAATGAGCCTAAGCAGAACCAGGAAGAACAATCTTTAGCCATACGAAGATTAAGGAGCGCTGCGACACATGGTTTTGTCCCCACATAGCCCTTGTCTCAACATAATGGAGTCAGTCTTGAGTTAGGTGAAGAGAACACAGAGAACACTGAGTCAGCCTAAATCCACAGAACTGTGGCAAGTTCTCTAAGAAGCTTGAAACAACCTACCTGTGAAATATCTCGAAAAACTGTGGGAAAGTGCTTCCAGGAGATACAGGGATAGTTTAAAGGTACCAAATATTGATTTGACTGCCCTGTGTACGTCTTTTAGTGTGAAGTTAGTGGATAAGTATTAAAAAAGAAAACATAGCTATTGTTCTTCTCTTACCTCCTGTGTCAAAATCAACATCATCTTCATCCACACTGACCACATGGGCTCCAGGGGAAAGAGGTGGTGCATTTCTGTGTGGGGTGTGCACATTCACCACTTCCAGAGGCAGCTGCAGAGGAAGATACAGGAGAAATATGTTCTGTCGTTGAGAGCAATGAAAGCCAAGCATGTAGTTGTGATTCTCGCCAGATACTATAATCCAAAAAGCTATGATCTGCGCATACTTGACATATTGTATACAGTATGCCGCTATCTTGAGTGCAGTTATTTTGTTGACAACACAACATTGCCTCCGAAACAGCATTCTACTATGACCACAGTATGTTTTTAAAACGTGATCACAAATAGTTTTAACACCTGACAACACTGTCACTTCAAATTCTCCTTTTTCTAACAAAGGCAGTTCTAAAGGCAAAAGGGGCCCCAGCCTGGTACTACCAAGTAGTGCCTAATAAAGTGGCTGGTGAGTGTATATTACAGTTATTTTGGACATTTGGACTGCTTGCCTTGTTGTTCAATGTTACCTGTGGTTGCTGTTCCTGGGGCTGCTGAGCACCTCCCTCTGGGACTGTCTGTGGAAGATTAGGGGAAGCGTACTGCCTCTGTGGTGGCTCTAAACCATACCCAGGTTCAGAGGTCAGCGGTATATTGTCGCTGCCATAAGGGCTTTGCGGTAGAAGGGAAATTGATTGGTCACCACCAGCAGGTGCTGGCTGGAATTCAGGGTTCTTCCCTGTTAAAGGGTAATCATCTTCTCCCTCTTGGGTCTTGGGGCCAAAGGTATTCTCTTGATGCTCTTCAAACTCATCATACACTAGGGTGGTGGTGCCCTGGAAGGAGAAACCATGGAAGAGTCAGAAGAGTAAAGATGAGCATCGATGTCTGAGCAGCGGCTGATAAAACTAAGGCATTGTCGAAAAAAGTCATTACAAATAGCATGTAAGATAAAGAACAAAGAAAGCAAGCATAACAAGAAAGTTGTTTCTGACTGTGTGTGTGTTGGGGAACCCACGGTGACAGAGACGTGCTACACTGGCGCCCAACTCCACCCAACACGCTGAAAGAAATGTCGGACCCACAGCCTGTACAGCCAGTGCAAGCCCTGGCTCAGATGGTAGCAGAGCTGGCTGCTATGCACCAGGAGCAGGCAGTGATTAACTGGGGGCAGCTGGAGGCACTGCAGGCCCAGGCCAAGTGGCACAACCAGGGAAATACGCATACTGGAGTTGATGGTGCTTGAGCAGCTGGTACAGGCTGGGATGGGATGGGATGGGTGCACTGCCACCAGATAGCAGTCCTAGAGGCAACTGTGGCCCTCACTGAAGATCATCTGCCAGTGCATCCAGGGGGGCCATAAGCAGGATCCCGGGAGGCGGCAGGTGGCCAGCTGGCCAGTGCTAGCACCCAGGAGAAAATACCTCGCCTCATCACTGGCGCTAGTGATGTAGCTCAGGCAGCAAGTGGTCCGCCAGAACCTGGTTCACTCCCCAGCATTATTGGAAGCAGCATGTAATGTTCACAAATATCCCATGGAAATTAAACACACGGGCAGAACACATAGAATTAAGGTTGTGGTTGGCTCCCGCTTTGTGCACCCTCTATTTCTAGGGACGGATTGGCTGTCGAGACACTCGCACTGGAGTTGTTGGTGCCGAATAGCCATCGGAAATTAATTTTCCAGACGGCTCATTATAAAATGATGGCTGGTCACATGGGATATGATAAAACTCTGGACCAAATTATGATCCAATTCTTCTGGCCTGGTGTCCCAGGGGATGTGTGCCATTGGTGTGAATCCTGCTTGGAATGCCAATCAGTAAATCAACCAGCCATTCCAAAAGCGCCTTTGCACCCTTTACTATTAATGGAGGTACCATTTGAGCGCATTAGTGTGGACCTCATAGGGCCATTTCATTGGAGAGGACAAGGGTATCATTTTGTTTTAGTCCTAGTGGATTACACAACGTGATATCCCGAAGCAGTGCCACAGATTAAAAGAGCTGTACGAATTACTGGGTTTTAAGTCTGTTTGGACTAGCAGGTACTACCCAGAGACTGACGGGCTGGTGGAGCATCTGAATAAAACTTTAAAGTCTATGATTTGTAAGTTCATTCACGAGTATGAATGAACTGTATTTTTTTCCTTTGTAATGCTGTTGGGCAGAAAACCATGTGGGGTGTTGGACCTACTTAATGAAAACTGGGAGGAAGGTCCAAGCCAGAGTAAAAATGAGATCCAATACATCCTGGACCTGAGAGCAAAACCACATACTAGGAAGGTTTTCATGGGAGAATATGCACCAGGCCCAGGAATGTCAGCAGTGCCTGTACAACAGAGGGGCTAGACTCAATTTACACCGGGAGACAAAGTACTTGTATTGCTTCCTTCTTCCAGTTAAAAACTACTTGCCAAGTTGCAAGGGCCCTTTGTGGCCAAACGGTGAGTGGGTGATGTCGAATATGAGGTGGCACATACTGACAGGCATGGAGCCACAAGAATATACCACCTCAACCACCTGAAAGCATGGAGGCAGGCAGATCCTGTTTCTCTGGTGAGCTTGATGAAAGACAGAGATGAGTTGGGTTCAAACATTCCTGCCTCACTCCTTTGTGGCAACCATCTCACACTAGCCCAGAGAGCAGATGCTGCATTGAAACAGTGGTTTGTTCTCCCCCCTGCCAGGCCGCATCACCCTCATACAGCACCACACTGAGACTTGCACAGGTGTGACAATGCGTTCACGGCCCTGTAGATTTCCTGAACACAAGAGAAAAGTAACTGAGAAAGAATTGGCTGCTATGTTGGAGATGGGAGTAATAGAAGAGAAGACTTTCACGGTGCATGGTATAGCCCCATAGTTCTGGTCATGAAGAAAGATGGGTCTATACGGTTATGTGTAGACTACCGCAAGGTGAATGAGGTTTCAGAATTTGATGCTTATCCCATGTCCCGGGTCGACGAGTTCCTGGACCAGTTAGGCACTACTTATTTTTTCATAACAATGGATTTGACCAAGGGCTACTAGCAGATTCCCTTTCCTCCAGAGTCCAAGGAAAAACCTGCATTCTCCACTCATTATGGTTTATGTCAATTTGTCACCCTTCCCTTCGGGCTGTTTGGGGCCCCAGGGTCTTATGGACAGGGTGCTTGCATCTGCACGCTACATATGCTGCCACCTACCTGCATTATGATATCATCCACAGCAACACTTGGGCAGAGCATGTGCATCAAGTAGCTGCAGTCCTGGAGTCCCTGAGACAGGCGGGGCTCAGGGTCAACCCGAAGAAGTGTGCAGTTGGACAGAGGGAGGTACAGTGTCTGGAGTACCACTTGGGAGGTGGGCAGGTGCGTCCTCAGATGGAGAAAACAGCAGCCATCTCATCCTGCACAGCTCCCATAACCAAAAAAGAGGAGAGGCGGTTCCTGGAGCTGGCTGGGTACTACCATAGGTTCATCCTGAACTTTGTGGAGCTAACCAGCCCCCTGACCGTCCTCACCTAAAAACGTGCCTCAGACCTGGTTCAGTAGACGGAGCAGTGCCAGGTGGCATTTGATCAGGTAAAACAGACTCTCTGTGGGGGAACCCCTGCTCCATTCTCCTAACTTCTCCCTCCCTTTTATCCTGCAGACTACCTTTTATCCTGCTTCAAACAGCGGGCTGGGTGCCGTTTTGTCTCAGCAAGTGAGGGGGGTCGACTGTAGCATACATCAATCGTAAGCTGTCAGAGCAGGAGGCTCAATACAGCACAGTAGACAATGACTGTCTGGCCATTCTGTGGATGGTCGAAGTCCTCTGCTATTACCTCCTGGGATGCCCATTCACCCTCTGTTTGAACAACGTTCCGCTGCAGTGGCTCCATCGCATGAAGGATGCCAACACCCAGATCACTGACAATATCTAGCTTTACAGCCTTTCAAATTCAAGGTGATCTAAAGGCTGGGGGTACAGATGGTTGTGGCCGATTTTCTCTCTTGTTCGCAGGTGGTGGAGTAGGTTAGGTCGGATGGCTCCCCAGCCCAAGTCGGGCGGTGGGGGTATGTGTTGGTGGGGTGTGGTTTTGGCTCAGCTGCAGGGCAGGGGTGGAGCCGGGGGTTCAGGGGGCAGTAGCAGGAGAGGCTGGCTCGCACAGCTGTCAGCTATTGTCTAATTATGCCTCTTCTATTCATGCAGTAGCTCGCTGGGACTGAGGTGTGTGTGGAGTACACTTGGACTGGCAGCCAGGGAGGCTGCAACAGCTGATGAAATTGAGTGGACAAGGCATTGTCTAAAAAAGTCATTAGAGATAGTGTGTAACATAAAGAATAAAGAAAGCAAGCATAGCAAGAGAGTTGTGCCTGACTGTGTGGGTTGGGGAACCCATGGTGGCAGGTGTATTTCACAAAAATATGTTGTTACTGTCCAAAAGCTGAATCAAGCAAATAACAAAATTACCATATAGGAGTCATATCCTCCAGTTGGTGGAGTAGCAAGAAGACCTCTAATGGATGCAGGTACAATGTTGTCAAAAGAATAACGGTTTCCAGTGTGGAAAAGCCAAAGGCCCGGAATTCCAGTGTTACCAACCCTAGAAGAGAAAAAAACAGTCAGACATTCATAGCATACACAGAAACATGCAATTAATGTGTTTATGTGCACCCAAAACCCTGTATTTTGTTGTTACGAGTGTCCTAAGCTTTATCTGCAACAGCATGTTGAAAAAACAGTGCAACGAATCAAGTAAAGGCAAATAAGACGACAGTGAATATAAACAGCTTCTAGCAAACCCTATTATCTGCCTCTTAGATATACTGTCATTAGCAAGCTCTTACTGTATACATATTCATTTACTATTTATTTTATTTAGCAAGTATTATATGTATGCCACTTGTTACTAAGAAGTTAGTTAATGAAAAACAGATGCATTGTTAATTTAGCAAACAAACAAGCAAACAAACAAAAACCAACTAGAGTTAAAAACAATTTTTTTTGTTGCATACATAACCTCAATTTGGAAACAAGTAATTATTTACACACATCTAATTCTAAGATTAAAATGTTGGCTTCAAGAAGATTTGTGATTTAACCTTTTTTTACTTACTGGTAGAGGTTTTTAACACTCTGTTCATTACTGGTGACACTGTAGTGAGGTCCCTCATTTCGAGAGATGAATAAATGTGCAATTTCTCCTCTGCTGAAGCCAACTCTTGCTGGAAGCTCTATCTCAACATTATACGACTCCTAGAATTTAAAAAACAAAACATAATAACCATTTTCTCAAACCAACTTCATGCCATTAAACTTTTTTACAGCTTTGTTTACACATTCCATATCCAAAGAAGAAAACTCTTGCTTTGCCTGTCCCTTACTCTTAAATATAAAGAAACAACAAAGAATTGTCTGTCAAATATGTAGCAACAAATGCTGACAGTAACAAAAACAATATTAGAAACTATACACAATAATTTATTAGTAATTAAGGAATCAAAATGAAATTTCTTCCCATGATCTTTAGAAAAGGAAAAACAAACAGCTTTACTGTCCTGTATGTAACTAACAATGACTGTAAATCAAGTAAATCTTACAATAATAATTAAAATTCGCGAACAGGTATATCTTCAGGGTCATGTTGTAACATTTATGCACCTACAACACCGTACAATAGTATGCTTCTTTTTATGATATTAACATGTAATTTATATCTACAAAATGTAAATTATGCATGATATATTATGACATCATCATGTTGCCTAGCAACCACCTAACAGCAGACTAAAATGACAGATCAATCAATACTGTAGCATGGGTATGTACCAATCTTTAAAATTCAATAATCCTGACTATGCACCGAGCTATTACTTGGATCAAATATTGGTCCGATCCTGATTAAAAAGCTAGATTAGGACGTGGTGATAATGAGATGATCTATCCATTTCATTTCTTTGTGTTGTCTATGTCTTTACTTTGCCATTTGTCAGCAGCAAAAAGGTTCCTGGTTTGAGCCCTGGCTGGGGCTTTTCTGTGTGTAGCATGCATGTTCTTCCTGTGCCTGTGTGGGCTTCCTTCGGGTACCTCCCTCAGTCCAAAGGCATGCATGTTAGGTTAGTTGGTGATTCTAAACAATCCAGAATGTGAGGTAGATAAAGTGTGTAGAATACAGCAGTGTACTCTCTCAATAAGCTAAATGAGACTAGTGTAAATATATTAGGTGAATAATGTAAATATATTTGCTGTTTTCCATTTTGTTTACGTTGGTGCTGCTGTCATTTATTATTTGACAGTAAATTAAGTATTCACTATTTTTCTGGGTGTATTTATTTGCTATATTCCAACTTACAAAAGAAGGCACTGTGTAGAATTTCTGCACTCACAGAATGACTCCCAGTATCTTTATCAGATTGAGGAATACAGCTTATTAGGTTAACACTGGTCTGATACTCGGTATCAGTGGATACCTGAAGCAAAGGTGATGGTATCTTACCAGAACTAGAAAAAGTTAGATTGGTACAACTCAATAATTCTTACAGCCCCCCTATGTAATATCAATAAAATGGTTTATTTTGCTCATATACATTTTCCCCCACAGTTTCATAGTTAGCTGTAACAGTAATAACTTAATTCGTGTATGTCCACAACTGCTGTAGTAGAAAAATATTCAAGTTGATACAACCAGCTTACCTTAGGCCGTGTGCCAAAGAAGTTCAGACCACCTTCAGGGTAGAGGAAGAGAACATATGAGTCTGTCTCATCATAACCAATCACAGCCTGGAACGTATTGACCTATGGAGGGAAAAGCAAATTAAAACAGGGGCAACAGGCAAAAATAACCTTTTGGAGGGCAGCATTAAGTGCATTTATCTGCAAACTACAAATGTGGCTGGTAAATCTGAAGATGCATAACAAGAAAAATGCAGTGTGTCTGAAAAAGAGACATGATTTAGGATACTGAAAATGACTATTTTTATGTTAATGTCATTTCTTTAATCACATTTCTCTTTAAAACAACACAATGTAATGTTTGAAAGAGGAAATGACACTATATTTCATTTACAAATACAAACTTAGATAATGTTTATAGCAGAAAATAAAAGCTGCTAACTTGAGCTAACATTAGCCATCATTATTTAGTGGTTTCATGGGACCAAGAATTCTTTGAGTTCTTAGTTGCAGTTTCTGTTTATATTAGAGTTTATTAGCTTCCTCAGTTCTTTCCCCCTGTGTTCCTTCTGTGTCTTTTCCCTGTATCAAGTTTACTTTTGAGTCAGAGCTATTGTTCCTGACTTCCTGTTTTACTTTGCTAGATAGTTATATTTTGTGTTTTGTATTCACTTTGACTTTCTCCCCTGTGATTGTGTTGATTGTGTGCACCTGTGTTTTGTTTCCTCCCAGCTATGTCTCATTCACTTCATCGTGTGTGAGTATAAATAGTGCTGTCTTCCCTTTGTCCTTAGTTACAGCATCTTTTTGCTCTCCCAGTGTGTTTCCTCATGTCACTCCTGTTGCTGGCTTTATATGAGTTTGTTTATGGATTTGATTATTAGACTTTTGTCCACCAATAAAGGTGTGCTTTTGTTTATTCCACAGGCCTCCTGAGTCTGCATTTGGGTCCTTAACCTCCAAACCGTGAAAGCTAAGTAGCTATAAGAAAAGAAAAGGCGTACAGCAATATGCCTTTTATGGCGTATGTTATGGAGTAGGGTTTCTAAAGGGATTGCAGTTACGGCATAAGTTACAGCATATACAGTATTTGATGCAGAAGCATAAATCCTACTTAAGGCTGTGTGTGTGTTGTATTGTAGCAAAATTACCACCCCTGATTTCTTTATATTTTGCTAGGAATATGGGAAATATGCAAAGTGATTTATTGAACTATGTGCAGATGCAAATGAAAACATAGTATATAAAAAATATATGTATAATTTTTTTTTTACAATTCTAACAAGCTTGAAAGTCAGTATCTGTTATGACAGGCAGGTTTTCTTACAATTTTTTCTGTAGTTTTCAGGAATATTTCTCCAGGCTCTTATTTGGATACTGGCTGCCTTTTGTTCCATTATCTGTCAAGACGATCCCACACTGCTTCAGTAATGTTGAGGTCCAGGCTGTGGGGAGGCCAATCAATGACTGATCATTTTCCACTGAGTGCTTTCCTAGCCAGGTATGTTATTGTTTCATGAGCAGTGTGGTGTCAATCAGACACTTTCCAGATGGTATTGCATGGTGGATCAAAATCTGACCATAATTTTCTGCATTCATAATTCCATGAAAAATACATCACATTTGTGTGAAATGCAGCCCTAAACCATAACAGAGCTGCCACTGTATTTTACAGATGGTTGTAGGCACTCATTAGCGTGAGTTTATTCTTAACTTTTCTTCCCTTTTTATGCTTGAATGATTCATGGGTCAGTGTTAAGTGGCTTAACAAAAAAACAAAAAAAAAGAAAATGAGCGAAAAACTCCAAAGAAAAACTTTGAAAGATCTTCTGAAAGACCTATTGCTCAAGACCACCTTAAAAAATTGCAAGACAGTCTGGCTCCTTGGAAGCAAAATACTGAGAAATGAGGATTGACTCAGGACTACATATATATGTTTGTCTGATTAAGATAATGTTGAATACAATTTTTCTAGACAGATAAGATCACCTCCTGTGTGTACTGCTCAGCTCAACCTCCCTCAGATTATTCATTATTTTTACACTCACTCCTCATGTTTAAACTTCACACCTCCCCTCCCCTCCTTCCTGTGTATCCTCCTCTTCTTCTCTCATCTTTTGCTCTGCTGGGTCCTATGTTTAGACTTCTCACCCTTCACACCCCGACCTCTTGCGGTCACCAAAACAACTACTTAATCGGGTTCTTGAAAAACATCCATTTTAAACAAATTAAGATGAATTAAATGAATTGAATCCGTATGGACTGATGAATGAGGGAACTTCATTTACACAGGAGACTGTGACTTGAAGAACTTATCTCCTACACGTATGGGGGTGGCCAAGCCCACTGCTCAACCACAGTTGAACAAACACAGATTTAGTGAATGACAGGAACACTTGTGAGTGATTCCATGTTGTTTTCCTTTGGGACAAAATCCAATTATCTGTAGACTCACACTCAAAAAACAACACATATACACACACCTCATACTCTCAACCCCCAGCCCAGATGTTGATCTCCACAGCTGTCTTCCTGTGTGTCTGAGCATCTTTCAGGATGATGTTACAACATGCAAACCAGACACCAGTTACAATGTGAGCCATGGGCCATGGGGGGCATGCACACACACACACATACAACCACAGATGTCCCTCCACCTATATTCATCTCATGTGAATGTATGTGTGTGTCCTCCTGCTTGTTTAAATCAACATCTTTAAACGGTCTTGCTGTTTGTGGGCGGGGAGGATTTTGTAGCCTCTGGCCTCTGCATAATTAGTGAGGAGGGGGCCTTGTTTTTTTCTGCTTTCTGTCTTCAAGGAAGGAGGAGAAGAAGCTGGAGCAACATGCCGTGATGTGTTTTTTCTTGGTCCTGATACTCCAGCTAGATGTTTGTATTTTTCTCTTCTGCTTTCTCGTCATCTTGGGAGGATGAGAAAGGAGGAAAAAGGCAAGAAGCAAAAGGCGAGCTCAAATAAAAAGTTAAGTTGACAAAAACAAATGTAATGTAATTAAGATATACCATACACCAATCAGCCACAACATTAAAACCACTGAAAGGTAAGGTGAGTAACACTTATCAAGTCCTTGGAATGAAGTGTGTGCTAGGAAAACTTTGGGGCCTGACATTCATGTGGATGTTACCTTGATATGTACTATCCACCTAAATATTGTTGTAAACCACACCCCCCAATGGCGGCAGTCTCCCCCCAGGACCAGTCTCAAAATTCCCCAGATCCCAAAAAAGATGGATCATCCACCCACAAGAAGTGAAGGTTCAGCTGACAACATCCTGATTTCAGACACCACAGGACACCCCCAGAGGTCCTGTGCCAGCTATTTTGGCAACAACCGGGAGCCCATTTCATGTTTGTATTTATACTAAAATATCTCAACAAACATTGGATAGATTTCAATGTATTTTTATACAAAAGGATCGTGAATCCTAATAACTTTGTCAATCTTATGACCTTTCCTCAAGTGTATAAACTTCCTTCTCCATCTCCTTCAACAGTTTCAAGGACTGAATGCAGTGGAATTTGGGCCACAAACTGTGTTTATAAGAGAACTGTAACTCCATCAATTTCAGCTGTACATTACAGAAAAGATGGCCTATTCTACTTAATGTCTGTGTGTTTTTTCCTCTGGTTTTCATCCATTCAAAAATTATTGACACAAGCAACACTGTGTCTGTAAACAAAAACAAAAGCTGTGCAATGGTCGTGAGACAGACTGTGGAGCTATTTACACATTGTGGTGTAGTCACACTGTTTTAAAAACCACAAACTGTGTAGATCTACATGTAAATTATATTCTTGCCTCATTATATGAACATGAATTATAATTGTGCCTCTGGTCTATCAGCAGTGACAAACAATTGTCCCTCTACTTTTCTGATATGAGCAGTAAGAACTGGGACGTCAGCACAACCCCATGACCATTTATAGCCTGAGTCACGCTGAACTCACTCTGGTCTACTCCTAGACTATAGGTGTCGCAAACCAGAAAAAACGATTGCATCAGCACTGAAATATGGATAAAAGAAGTCAAAACATGAGTTTTCAAGGAGCAGCTGAAAGTAGCCTAGAATATCTCATCTTTCCCAACTCTTCAAGCAAACTCTAGCCCGTTCCAGCCCGTGGAGATGATGTGTGGTGATTGACATTTTTTGTTGATGCTGTTTCTTTTATGTTTGTTTGGTTTTTTTGAGTTCTGTTTTCATTTTTACCATTTAATATGCAGTACAGTGCAAAAGTCGAGTCACTTCTCATTTCTTTATATTTTGCTTCTCTATTTTGCCAGACTTTAATTAATTTAATGATAATAAATAATTTAATTTAATTAGTATCTTTAGGTACTTTAGCAGCCTGGGACAAAAACACATAATTTGTTCCTATTTCTTTTGTTCAGTCTATGAAAACTGCCAAGGATAACACAGTTTCACAGTATTGCAGTATTTTTACACCAACAAGGTGATTCCCAAAGAGCTATTAGCTGAAAACTTTGCATCTCTTGGCATGGTGTGCAGTGTGTCCTTAGAAAATCTGACAAAACTGGACAAGTGGAGGACAAAAAAAGAAGTAGCAGGCCTAAAAAAAACTTTAATACAGTATCTAAAGGTCATGTCCTTAAGAAATAAAATTTTTAAAAAAAATCCAGCAAAGACCTGACATAGGACCTGAGGGGTGCAACTGACCCTTCAGTTAATCCATCTATTGTTCACTGAAACCTCATCAGAAATGGTCTCAGTAGAAGGATGGCTGCCAAGAAGCCATTCTTAAGGAAGGGAAACAGGGAGAAAAGTCTGAGGTATGCCAAATTACACAAGAACTGGACTGAAAATCAGTGCAACAGGTCTTATGGAGTGATGAATCCAAATGCAACATTTTTAGTTCATCAGTCTGTTCGGTGGAGATCAGGAGAGAGGTACAACAGCTAGTATCTAGAGCCATGGTTTGGGGCTGCATTTCAGCTGGTGGTGATGAACGCAGAAAAGAACAGTCAGATTTTGACCCACCATGCAATACCATCTGGAAAGCGTCTGATTGGCAGTAGCTTCATTTTTCAGCATGACAATGATCCCAAGCACACTGCCAATGCAGTAAAAATCATACCTGATTAAAAAAAAAAGAGAATTCAGGCTGTACTGAATACCAGATATTGACTTTCAAGCTCATTAGAATTGTACAAACTCAGTTTTTGTCTTATATACTGTATTTCCATGCACGTTTGCACAAGTTTCAATAAATTGCTGCACCTGTTTACCTCTTTTCTTGCAAAATATAAAGAAATGAGAGGTGGCTAAAGACATTTGCACAGTACTGTAGATGTTGC
The DNA here is from genome assembly GCA_015108495.1 of Heterochromis multidens. Classification (NCBI taxonomy): domain Eukaryota; kingdom Metazoa; phylum Chordata; class Actinopteri; order Cichliformes; family Cichlidae; genus Heterochromis; species Heterochromis multidens. The sequence goes on from VUQS01003723.1 coordinate 24,124, forward strand.
AACTCAGAAAAAAAATAATTACTTCAGCTCTGAAAATTGGATAGAAGAAATCGAAACAGGAAACAAAGGATTCATGGCATTTTTTTTCAAAGTTTTCTGCAGGACATCTAATTTTTTCTCAACTCAACCTCTAAACTATCTGTAAACTGTAATTTATATATAGATGATCTCATTTTAACAACAAATAAGTGCATTTATAAAATGCTGAGCTCAATCCTGTAAGGCTCTTTGCGCTGTTCCCCATCTCTTCTCTATCTGTGCGCTCATGTGTTTGTCTGTCTCACCGAGTGTGTAAAGAAGTCTCTGTGTTCTTTACGGACTCACAGCTGGAGAACAACAAATTGCAGCCAACACATCATCACATATCAAAGACTTTTAGACTGTGTAGCTCATGTATGTGAGAGGTCCCCCTCTCCACACACATGCACACACATACACAACACCCAGCCTCCCTACAGGCTTTGTGTCACACCTTTTTAAAGAGTTTCCTTGCACTCTTCACTCTGAGCAGACATAGGCACAGACATTTAATTGTCTCCAGGACCAACAAATGTTTCTTTTCAGGGCCATGCTGACTGTTTTAAGGTTTAGGTGGTAACATCATCCATCTGCTAGGTCAGTCTGCTGCACAGCAAGGGGTGAGAGAGTCTGCAACACCTTCAAAGGAAAATACTGGTTTATTTAGAAAAGTGATAAGCACTTGCATGCGCTCGATTTTATTGACCTGTGTATAAATCATATTCAAGTCAATTCTGTTTTATTCATATGGGACCAGTTCACGACAACCATTGTCACAAGGTGCTTTTTACTGCATTGTAGAGTAAAGAGCCTACAATATTAGAGAGAGAAGCCCAAAAAATCAGATGATCCCCTATGAGCAAACATGTGGCAATGATGGGAAAGAAGAACTTCCTTTTACCATTAAGAGACCACCTACAGAACCAGGCTCAGGGAGAGGCAGCCATTTGTCATAACGAACTGGGAATTGGGGGGACAGAGAATTTAGAAAGGAGAGAGAAAGAGACCACGTACAACAAACAGGACAAAACATAAACTATGCCACCCCCAACGTTCACATGATCCACAATGAGCAAGCTCTTGATGTTGGGGAAGAAGAAGAAAACAGAGAAAACTATGTCAAGTTTTTATTTATTTATTTATTTTTCTGGATGGTAGCCTATGAAGTGGCATATTTGTGGCATTTTGAGTGCCCCATTGACATATGTGATTACAATTACCATAATAAGATCGTTAACAGTCTCTCCTTCTTCTTTTGGTGTTTTACTTTTAAAGGAATAGTCATTTTCAAGAATTAATGAAAAAATATTTATCACTTTTAAGTCTGAACTCTAACTATGAAGCTAGAACTAGCTTAGCTGGTTAGCTATGATTAGCTTAGCTTAGCATAAAGACTTGATATGGTAATACTATTTATATACAGATCATGTAACAAATTTGCTCAAGTGTCAATCTGTATGTTGAAATGCCTAAGTTACTTACAGCCTGGTGCAAAAACTGTTTTGGTCTCTATAGCTATTTTCCCATTTCTGATAACTATGTGGTGTGGGAATTTTCATATAACTCACCCTGTTATATTGTATTAAGGTTTAATCTTGTTTAAGGTTTAATGTTAATTGTATTATTAGGGACGTGGCCACTTTGAATAACAGGTGGGGGCCCTTTAATCTCGTTCAGCATTTAGTTGTACTAAAAAGCACTTCAGTGAGTTGGTTGTTCAGTTTTTCCAATAAGTTAACTTTGGTTTAAGCCTGTTTCATGCTAGCCAAAATTAGCATGCCATAAAATGTTACATTAAATTACTGATGCACCTTACTTACCAACCTCTCAGCTAACGCTAGCACTAGTAGCCTTAGATAAAAACTCATCAGTGATAACGTCTCATACAAATATAGTCATGCCTGGTTAAGATTAAGTGTCAAACTTCAAGACTTCCTATTCATTAATCCACAGTCGACTGTGTAAGTCACACTGGCTATATCCATCTTTTATATACAGTCTCTGGTTGACACTAAGCTAACAAGGCTTTGAACAAACCACAGCAGCTGCAAGCATCTTTCACGTAGTTGTATAGAATTAATACTGTGACTCTTTCAGTTCACTCAGCATAGTTTATCTTACTTTGGGCTTGTTTAGTATGTACTTATTTATTAGTAGTCTGGATTACTCTCTTGAGATAGTTGAGTCTACTTTGCCTCACGTAAATTAAACTGAAGATAGTTTTGGTTTGATTTTCCATCTCATCCGGCTTTTTAATAAATGACTCAACACACTGTAGCTGATGTTCTGAATCATGTCACAGTTATTTAAAGCTGGAATCCAATCTGCTTTGCCTGGAACATCCCAAGGAAATGAGGACAGGATAAATGTACTACACTTGTTTGTTGGTTGCTGGTGTTTTAGCTTGTCGGCCACAGCACAGCTGCAAGCAGGCAGAGTGAGACAGACAGCAGCTGCAGCCCAGTTGCCAGCCTCACCAGAGCGCTAGAAACGGAACTACCCGCAGCGTGGGAACTGGCACACACACACATGCACACACACATGCACACACTCACTACAGCCCAGGCTTGTGGCCGAGGAGCACTGTTGTCATAGGAAAATCGCTACAGTAATTTTATTTTTTGTGTCTTTATTGTTATACCTTTAGCTGTAGTCAAAGGGATACCTTACTTTTTATACAGCTGAAAAATTCTGTACAGCTTTGGGGCTTTTGAAAGCTTTTCAGAACCTTTTTGATCAAATCAAGAGCACATGGTGGTTAACCATAGCTGCTTTTCTTAGATCCTGAAAGGTTTGTGAACATGAACATATTACCCGCAACTACAAACCAGACGGCTATGAATGTGAACTTGTAATTAGTAAAGCAAGATCCCAAGTCGTTGTGAGTCATTTTATTGGACATTACAGAGCAGTACAGTCAGGCATACTCCTTTTTTTCCCTTTTTGTCCACTAATGAACAGAATCCATCTCAGGGCGTAAAGGCAGAGTAGCATGTTATAAAAGCAGAAGTTCAGTCAGTCTGCTTTGGACTGGGATGAAATATTTCAAGGGATGCCTCCTGTGTCACTGCAAGGAGCCACCAGAAATAACAAATAACACTGATGGCAACAGCACTTCCTATTGTGCTACAGTGAAAAGAACGTTCAGCCAGCAATACTTCTCTTTCCTCATATAGTTTGCAAGAGATTTTATTTATTTATAAAGTAGAAAAAGTGCAAAGGTATATTCTGAGATCAAATTAATTTCATATTGCCTCTTAAATAATTCTGTCAGGATGATTGCTAAGGAATGACTGTATGCCATTTTAAGGACAGTCATGTTACACATGTTACATCACACACTGTCTGAGTTGATCTATATAATATTGGTGAATTAAGTCTTGAATTGAAGTTGATTAAAACCAAATATAACTATATATAAAAGATTGACAGCCCCTATTGGTTAGTGAAGTCCTGCTGTGAAGCCTTAAGGTGAGCATTTTTGCCATCACCAATATGGGTGAGGGGTGGATCTAGCTTAGAAACAGAGGGACACTGCATAATCACACCATAGCCTCATGTCAACATGGGGTAGGTTGACCATAAAGCCTACTCTGCTTTATCATGCTTTTGTGTTTAAAAGTGGGATTTAGGGGGATGTATTCCATAAGACTTGAAGTCAGAGATCATAAACTCATTGGGTAATGAGCTCATAGGTCAAGGGACCCAAGAATAATTTTCCTATAGACTTTTAAACAGCCAGATTTCTTTTTACAACCAAATGATTCCCCTCATGCCGGTCATTAGAAAGAATGCAGGTTTAAGGCACTTCTAAATCTGTGTCACTTTTCAGACCTGGGAACTACAGCCATGTTTTAAATGTCTATCTATTGGAGAAAGCAGCTCTCCCAACTACCAATACAATAGAGGTGGGAGTCACCAGACACCCCACAATACGATATTATCACAATACTTCACTCACAATATGATATTATTGTGATTTTTAACATTTTGCAATATGCTGAGTATTTCAACAACATATATTAATTTATCACCTTTTTTCAACCATAAATGATGTCCTCAAAGTTAAACTTTGCCAATATCTGTTTTATGCAATAAGACAAACTTATCTCACTTCAGTTATTTTTTTGCTGCAAAATGAGGTTGTCAAGCACACCAACACTGTCACTAAAACCTGCCATAAAGGTTGCCATAAGACAGAGTCAGTCTACCATCGGTCTACCGTCACTCTACCATCAGTCTGCTATGAGTCTGCAAATGAATGGGGTCAAGTTGGCAATTACATGCAATCTGTTCCTGATAATACAGCAATTAACTGTGATAAATCATCGAAAATCACATATCTGTTGCTGTTTACATAGACAAAAATTCACATTTAACTATTACATTTGCTGTTAGCAACCTTCCTGTTCTATAGGAATATAACCAGAATACAAACCGCTGGCAGCCAGTTGAGTCGAGTCCCCTCGAGCTGTGCTCATTGACAAAGACTCATTCAGACTGACAGCAACATCTTGGCATGTCTGCATTTATAAATTAGACAACAATTATTTGCAAACCTTCAACAATCTCTCTGAGAGTGATTGCAGTGAGTCCAAGGGTTGCTGTCCTATTTTTGCTTGTGTGACTGAGACATTAACGTGCTCTAAATTAGGTGGTAGCTTTGTCAAGGTAAGTGTGTCCAGTGTTGGATGGTTTTTCAGTTGAGCCGATTTAATGTAAATTTGCTCGGCTAACACAATCTCTGGATGGTGGTGAATGAGATGATCCCTCTTGTTCATAGTATTCCCATAGTATTTTAATTTATTTATTCTGAGTGATTACCTTCATTCTATGAAATACGCCTGTCCTGATGGGGAGTGGTCTCTCTAAATTGACAATGGCCAATTGGGCAGAAGGAATCGAGATTATCTGTTTTTGCTTTGGTGAACAAGCAAGTTATAACATGTTAATTAGTTAGCTTGCAGAGCCTGGCTAGCTGTTTACCTTTCTTCTGGCCTCTGTGTAAAGCTAAGATGGTCATCTGCTGGTTTAATTATCAGCTTAAGTTTAAGAGATAAGATGGATCATCTTTTTTACATAACTCATGGCAAGACAGTAAGTAGGTGTGTCTTTGAAACCTGTTCCTTTAACATCAGGATAATTTTAATACTCTTCTTCTTTGGATGAAACTAAGTTTGACATATTTTGAATTAATTAACTAACTAAAGGCTGCTTAGTGTTAATGATATTCATAATGTTGGCAGCTCAAAGTAAAGCCTGGTCAACACGTCTCAAAAGAGCTAAACACTGAAAGCAGTCTTTACTGAAACGAGGGTGGTAATTAGCAAACTGAGCTCCCTGCTAGTTGATGTATGGGTGTGTATTTTAAGTGAAGTAATTTCTTTCCAATTTTGATAATAGCATCTCTAAGACTGATTTCATTAAAAACACAGCCCAACTTATTAGGAGTGTGAGCCTTCACTCGTTTGCTTTAATTCTCTGTCTTCTGTTTTCCTGTTATTTTATCCCCACATCCGACCTCCAGACGCCACAAATTCTGCCCCC
>VUQS01003723.1:29708-46091 GCA_015108495.1 Heterochromis multidens
CCAACACCCCCCAATACCCACCCCGACAATCACACACTTCAGGTCACATACAAACCAATCTGCCCCCAACACACCCCACCCAGCACCTCTGGCTAATCACTTCAAAGGAAGATGCTATCAGTCTAAAGAGAGACCCACTGAAGCAAATCCCAGAGCACTCCAATCTGATGAGTGACACAGAGCGCTTAAAGAACAAAACACGTCACTTCTTGTACTTCTTGTATTTTAAGAGGTATGCTCCATCCTCTAATTAGCATTTTTTTCAACAGCTAACGAAGACAAAATTCCAATTTTGACACTCAAGAGAAAAAGCCTCTGTCCATTTGGGAGCTGGTCAGTCACAACCAGTTCCTGAGAAAAGTGACAAGACGCTTAATGCTGCAGGTCCCCATTAGACTATTTCATGATAAGCTTTTCATCTATCAAGGAGGAAGAAACAAGTCTTAAAGAAAGCGGACTGTGAGAGTAACGAAAAGAACAAACACAGATGAGAGGGACTGACAAATAAGAGAGATCCCCTGGTGTTTTTCCTTAAATCTACCACTCCCTTTATCCCTCCACCCCAAATGCTACAAACCAGGAACAAGGCGCTGTTTGTTTAATCAATAGTAGACCTGGCTTTACTTGGAGTCTCTCCCAAAGTTGGACTTTAACAAAGCCTCCAATGCTCCTCTAGGTAATCCTTAGAGGTCTTCAAGTTATGAATCACTTCCTTGGATAGGTTTTTAGAAAGTATTATTATTTGCATTATTATGAAGAAAACAGATACAAATTTTTAACAGATACAACATGATTTAAAGGGACATTCCTCCAATTTTAGTTCACTTGACCTGGATAGCCTGGTAATGTCTTCTGTGACTCTGGAGGGTCTTTCCAAAGTTAAAAAATAACCCTATCCATTTAGATTCCATTGTTTCTGGACCCACACGAGAGGCAGGATTTCTTAGCCTCTGCTGCTTTGATACTGACTGTTTTAAATCTGTCTTGCCTGAGAATCATCATGCTTTAGTGATAGCTGTCAGTACATTCATGGTTCAACAGCAAACAGGAACTCATCAATTTTCCAAAATCTCAACAAATACAGCATAAAAAAACAGGGCTCAATTTGTAGCTCCATGACCACAATGCGACCTTTATGGGACCTTTATTTCCAAAACGTAGCATGGTTATCCCACATTAGCACAAAAGGAAAAGACAAAAAAATGTTTTAATGATTACTGGCTGACAATAAGGAGGGGAGTAATGGTCAAGGCATGTTTGTGTCTACCTGTGTGTGAACTGGAGGAGGGGATAATGAGGGCGGGGGATACTTTGATGACTCTTAAAGATGATCTCTGACCCTTTAAAAAGGTTAAGAGGCAAATTAGGAGGGGAAGGGGGATTACAAATAATCCCCCCACCACAGGGTGATTACAAGTGATGCACAACAGCCAGGAATTTGGGATTAAAAGTCACACAAGAACCAAAACATACTAGTGGAGGATATGTGGGCCGTTTATATAACGATAAAAAAGAACTCCTCCGCCCAAGGAGGCCCTAGAGCTACCGGTGTCTCATCCTCAAAACATCTTACCTTGTCTGGAGGGCTAGGGGGTCGAGTTTGTTCTTCGTATGCTGGGACATTCTCCCACGTTGCCACTACAGCATGTGTGGGTATGAACTTTGCATCTGGGAACCCCCGGTGTGCTTCCTGGGTGAGCAGATGAATGAACGAATGAATGAGGACGGAAAAGGAGGAGAAACAAAAAAAAGGGATGAAAGACAATGGACTGAACTGATGGATTGAGACAAATCCAAATCTGTAGTTAATTAAGGTTCAAGGGGTATTTTGTCTCCAGTGTTTTATAGCCTGTTATGAGTTTACAACCCTAAAACTGTAATCATTACACACCTGTGCGACTCTGTTGAGCACACTGGGTGTTTCAGTCACTCGATAGTAAATCTGTCCTCGCCCTCCGCTCGTGTCAATGTCAGCCAGGAATGGAGCCACCACAGGGAAATCTGTAGGGAATCCATCATCAACGTATTGCTTCTCCATTGGCAAGTCCTGGGCTGATATGATGCCATTGGTGGCCACCTAAAGGGAGAGAACGCTTCAGTTTGGAATATTTGGAATACTATCATGAAGCCAAGAAGCCTCCTAATGAAACCATGTGCCCTTGTAAACCACTAGAACCCGTTCATGGACTCCAGAAACCACATAATGAACCCCTATTATCCTCATAAACCACTGGAACCTCCTTAGGGGGGCCTCAGAATTTTTCTGATCAAGCTTTAGAAAAATTCTGACCACATACAGCCACAACTGTAATCCCTATGAGCCAAAAGGTCAGTTTCAAACCGTTTTTTTCTACTCTTGGTTCTGTATGATGTCAGTCAGAGTGGTTATCCTTAATATGGTCATCTAGACTACACAGCTCTGACTGCGAGCACAGAAGCCCCACCCCATCTGACACATTAAATCATTAATAGTGTTAATCCTGATTATTAAATTGGCCATGTTGCATGATGAGTACTATTACATGTGGCAGTATTATTTGTACAGTGCAATACTGCTACTTAAACTTAGCTATAAGACCAAGTACTTACCACACCAGTGTGCCTGGATCCTTACAATTAATAAATTTACATGTAGGCATATTGTAGCAATAGTTACATGCATTCGAAGTGTTTAAGTAAAGGCGCTTTTGTTTTAATAGTAAAATGCATTGTTTGTATGAAACACAAAATGAACTTGGTAAGCAAAAGCATAGGGTAGATCCTGATAGTGTTGTAATACTATATACTGCTACATTATTGGGTTATTATTACTAATGCATCAGCACCAGAGTGGTTTTAAATAGACTGTAAATTTTTTTGATCTGCACACTCCATCCTTTTAGATTTAAAAGTGGACCTATTCTGCTCATTTCTAGATCCATATTTTTTTTTTTTTTTTAAATCTTGGACTCTCCTAGAGTAGCTTTTATGATTCACAGTTCAAAATAATCCTTATTTATCATACACTGGGCCTCTGTGCTGTAAAAGTGCAATGCTGAGACCGAATTTAAGTTTGAAGTGAGGATAACTTAACACTGACTTTGTTTATGCAGCAGTTTGTGAGTTTCCCCTTGGATATCAAAAAAAAAAAAAAAAATTTGATCTGATCTCCAAGCTATAACAATACATCATCATTTATTTGTTGGTTATTTTTTGTGTTCTTTATCCAGATTTGCAAGCTATCAAATAAATATAGTTAAGTAGAAGCTTAAAGTGGCTTTTTTTAAGTTGGAAAGACTCATTTTCACTTAACTTTATAGTGAGGCTACTTTGCAGGCTCTGACAGGAGGCATTCTGGGCAGTAGTTACTTTTACTTTTAATGCATTAAGTACATTTTATTGAGCAACACTTGTACTTGTAGCACATATCTCCAGTGTGATGCTGTATTTTGATTTAGTAAAGAGTCTGGATGCTCCTACAGCAGTTAAGGTGAAAAATTAGTTGGCACCGTTTTATTAGCTCATTCATCTACATCTGTTGACATCTACTGAGGGTCTGAAAATTGAAGTTGTTGGAAGTGTTTATTCGTGCACAGAGAAAGACTTAGATTGGAATATTAGGAGCGCAGTCTGTTGAAATCTTATGCAACATAGCAGGAATAATTTGTGGTCCTTCATAGAAAAAAAAAATCTACACATGATAATAAACCCAATGTCCTCTCTTGTCAGTGTCCCGACTTTTTCATTCAGCCCTGAATGAATCGCTCCATTGAGCACAGGAGGAGAAACAGCAGCACAACTCTACTGCGCAGATTATTCAACAGCTGCAAATATCACCTGAGAAATGTGAAGTGAAAACTTCAGAGAATCATTTTAGACGCTCACAAAATAAACAACCTCAACTGCATTAATTAGCAGCGTGCAAATGAATAGTAATGAAGTCATACTTACATATAGCTGGGAGAAAGGGGAGCTGTAGAAGTATAAGGGTCTGGGCAGAGACAGCACTTTGGACGTCTCATCGTCGCCCTCTCTCAAAACTGAATCTCCATTTAAAGTGCCATAAGGAAACATATCAGCCTTCTGGATGGCAGTGACCACAGTGCAGCTGCAGCACAGCAGCGCGCACACAGCCAGCATCGCCCCTCTCTCCATTGCAGAGCCTGAGTGATCGAGCAGCGCTGCGCTATGAGAGGGAGCAGAAGGAGAGAAGCACAGCTGGACTCAGAAAGAGGAGATCTTGACTCACTCCTCCTCCTCCTCTCCACCGAGCCCCCTCATACTCCGCAGGGAGGGAAGGAGGAGTTTATGTCCACTGTGATTGGTCAAAGGCGGGGTGAGTGACAGCAGGCTGGGGCTGGAGGTAACATCTGGCTCATATTAAAGAAATGACAAATAGAGCATTTTTAATCCGGATGTAACTCTATCTGTTTCACAACACTGAAAAAAGACATATGGTGTAATTTTTTTACCGACGCACACAAGTGAGAAAAACGCTTTGGATTCTTAAATAGTTTGGGTTCAGGGGCGTAGGTTTAATTTTAGGTTTTGGGGGACACATTAAGTGGGGGGATCTGGAGGACCTTTCCTGGTAAATTTTAAATTTACTTCCTGAATTTTTGTGACATTTTCTGCTCAAATATGTACCTTTTGTGCATTCATTAGTAATGGAAATATCTTTTTATGTACAGGAAAACATAAAAATCAGACACACCAGGTAATGATTCAGCATGCTCTGTTTCGCTTTCAGACACAGACTTACACTGTGTCCATATATGGCTGCTGCCATATTGTTTTTTTGGAAGCCACATTTGGATGAGATGAGACATTTGGGTGGAGTGTGAAATTATCAGCTGGCACACTTTGATTAGCACCCTGCATTTATAAACATAGGTGCACAGGTGCAACTCATACACCTCTACTATCACACATATCTGCTAATTAGTGCCAAGTAACAAATTTCACCCACTAATCCACATCCGCTTCTTGGGTAGGCGGTACCATTAGGTAAAATGCTAAAATAAATAAATAAAGTTTAGTAATCCAGCTAGCTTAGGTACAGACATTTGTAGATAACTGTCAATGAAAGCAAGTAAACAAGCTTAATGTGGTTGGACATTTTAACATGGGAGTCTGTGGGGAAGGTCTTCCTTTTAGAACCAGCCTCCATTGGCCATTGGAGGAACTGCATCTGGGGACTTCCATGTCAGCTTAATTTTTCATCCCTTAGAGCAGAGATGTCTAACTCATTTTACATCATGGGGCAGCATACAGCCCACTTTAGTCTTAAGTGGGCCGAACCAGTGACACTGATCTTTCTGTCAGTGTAAAGAAGTTTAACTACACAGAATCCCAGAGATATCTTAATATATGAAAATGAAGTGCAGTTTCAACAGCATGTCTCAGTATCTACATGATAAAGAAATGCTGCTGCAGTAAATCAAAGGAATCTGTCAGCATGACACTTTGGGCCTAAATCTTTACATTGGACCCATTGTAAAAAACAGAAATTTCTATAGTACATAGTGAAAAAGCACTATCTTCTGTCATTTAATTATTGTTTATTTATTACTTAATTACTTTGGTGTAGAATGAATGGCCATGTGGGAGGTTTTTATCAGTAAGAAATGCAGTAAAAAAAAAAATGTATGAAAATACAGTAATTACAAAATTTATGCCCTCTTTCAAATTTTTGGAAAAGCCATCCAGTGGGCCGGATTGGAGGCCAACTCTGGCCCCCTAGCCTTATGTCTGACACCCCTTCCTTAGAGGTTGCCACTTACTTTCCAAAAAATTATGATGAACTTTTCTTAGTTGATCAAGTAAGAAAAAGAGTAAGGTTATAACGTAAGCAATTCCTCTGCCTCTTTCATGTTTTTTATGGGGTGTACAAATCCATGAGTTCTAAATACTGCTGGGGATTTGTACACCCCTGTCCAATCTATGACTATTTTATAGACTATAACAATATAACTAAAGAAAACCATGAGTGAAGCTTTAACAAACTTGAGCTTGTGTACCACCTGGTGTCTGCAAAGGTATATTGCAGCAGATGCACTGTACCCCAGCTCAATTGGGTCTGAAAACAGTCATTTACAGTTTTTACCAATTGTCAAGACACATTTTCCATCCATCCATCCACTTAACCACTTATCCAATTCAGGGTGATGGGGGGCTGGAGCCTATCCCAGCTGTCATAAGGCAAAAGGTAGAGTACAACCAGGGCAGGTCGCAGTCCATTGCATTTCTTGAAAGTTTACACCCTACATTTACAAAATGTATTACATTTCCAAAATCTCACAAACACATCAAAACTGCTGTTTTTCTGTGCTTCAAACCACACGAATAACATACTGAGCATTCATAACACAGTACATCAACAACAACAACAACAACAAAAAAGAAAACAAATGGTCCAGGAAATGTAACTTGGATTGTTTCCACATATTAGTGTTGGTATCAATCTTTGTCTCTCTCTTTGGTGGCTCTATACATGATCTGGGTTCTATCATTTTAACTTCTGCCAGCTGTGAGCAACATTATGCATCAAATCCCTGTGCAAAATGTGTTTCAGTGAGTGAGAGTGTGTTTAGTTTGGCAAAAATGTTAAATAAGATCTGCAGTTTGCAAATGGGTCAAGTTCAAAGCAATATGTAATATGTGCGCATGAGAAAGAGCATTTCTCATTCTTTGTTTGCATTTGCAAATGCTTTAGGATAAATTGCTTAGTACAATTGTTTAGAATTTGAACAAATTTGTGAGCAAAATAGATAATTCTTCATCAGCTGAACATGTTAATTCTCTAAAATATCATATAAATCATCATACCTACGGTACTTGAGTGCAAAAAGTTACAACAATTTGTCAACATGGAGGAGCCGGCTCAGATAAATATTTAAGGAGGCAGCAACCACCTATAGAACAGGAATAAGGATGTATTACTTTGTAGCAAAGAGAAGGGAAGTATAAAATATATACATGTATAAGTATAGTACTATATGAAGTGGTATACACTTCTTCTTCTCCTACTTTGCAGGGAGAGGTTTGATGAGAATCAATGACCAAGTGAAAGAGCTTCCCTTTGGTTTAATATACATTGCTCAAAAAAATTAAAGGAACACTTTAAAAACACATCAGATCTCAATGGGAGAAAAAATCATGCTGGATATCTATACTGATATGGACTGGGTAATGTGTTAGGAATGAAAGGATGCCACATTGTTTGATGGAAATGAAAATGATCAACCTACAGAGGGCTGAATTCAAAGACACCCTGAGTGAAAAACAAGTGAAAAAACGATGCAGCAGGCTAGTCCATTTTGACAAAATTTCACTGCAGCAACTCAAAATAGTACTCAGTAGTTTGTATCAGATCATACATACAATCAAATGAATAACATACTGAGCATTCATAACACATTACATCAAAAAAAAGAAAACAAAACAAATGGTCCAGGAAATGTAACTCGGATCTTTCTAATCTTAAGTGGTTGTTTCGCAGTTCTATAAAGATTACAAAAATATATAGTTTGTATACAAGCCCTCATGTGCTTGTGTGCATGCCTGACAACATAATAATGAGACGATGGATGGTGTCCTGGGGGATCTCCTCCCAGATCTGGACCAGGGCATCACTGAGCTCCTGGACAGTCTGAGGTGCAACCTGGTGGCATTGGATGGACCAAAATATAATGTCCCAGAGGTGTTCTATTGGATTTAGGTCAGGCGAGCGTGGGGGCCAGTCAATGGTATCTTCCAGGAACTACCTGCATACTCTCACCACATGAGGCCGGACATTATCGTGCACCAGGAGGAACCCAGCACCCACTGCACCAGTGTAGGGTCTGACAATGGGTCCAAGGATTTCATCCTGATACTTAATGGCAGTCAGGGTACCGTTGCCTAGCCTGTAGAGGTCTGTGCATAGATGTGTTGGACTACCTATGCAACCTCTGTAGGGTCCAGGTATCGCTCATGCTACCAGTAGTGACCCTAGCCAAATGCAGCAAATAGTGCTTTTGTACTCTCTCAAAGCACTCTACACAACATGCCTCATTCACCCATTCATACAAGCACTTTTTTCTATGCTTACGTGTTTTCTATCTAACATTCACACAGATTCACACTCCGATGGATGCATCAGAGAGCAACTTGGGGTTAGTATCTTGCCTAAGGATATTTGGCATGCAGACTGGAGCAGCCAGGGATCGAACAACCAATCTTCTGATTAGTAGATAACCTGCTCTACCTCCTGAGCTAAAGCCACTATATTTATACTATATAAAGCCACAATATACACTGTCATTGTTATGATCCCATGTTGTATGTTGTTTTTGAGTTTTGGATTCCTGTTTGATTTCATTATTTTGTTCATTTTAAACTTCAGTTCAGTTTTTGCTTCCCTTCTCTTTGTCTTCACTTGTTCCTGCTTCTAATCCCCAACTAGTCCCCAGAGAATATATAGTCCTGTCTCTTTGTCTTTGCCAGATCCTACTGTTGATTTCTCTGCATGTGCTTTGTCCTTCTGCTACACAGATTCTGTTTTTTTTTTTTTTGTAAACTGTACAATGTTTGCTTTAGCCAAATAAAGACTCATTATTAGTTTGAATCTGCCATCACTCATGACAATGGTAGAATGTAAAACCCTGAGATCCTGAAATCAGAGAAAGCAGAGGTCAGGTCTCCTGAGGAAAAATGGTCGCTTTGTCATTCTGACAAAGTACCAAACATTTTGACCATGCTGGTTTACACACTGTTAAAGGAACCTTGCAGGTTATCTGTAATTTTTTGCTGCACATATAAGTTGTTTGGAGAAATGTATCTCAGGCAATCTGATAGAAAAAAATGTCAATTAAAAAATTAAGGAAAAAAAGAACAAGAAAAAAGTAACAGCTTAATAATGAGAATATTTATTGTCATGGTCCCATGCCTCCAGTGCTATCTTTTCTCTTTCTCTCACTCTGCCTTGCTGTCTCCCCTCAGGCTCTTGTGTTGCTCCTGTGAGGTCCTCCTGGAGGCATGGCCTCCAAGCTGCACTGCTTGAGCATAGGCTGACATATCTGACATATCTGTTGTCTATTACCTCATCAACAGCTAGCATACTTAAGGGCCAGCTCATCCACTCTACCTTTGCCAGATTATACAGCTTCATAAGTGGTAATGTCAGGCTTGTAGTGTCATGCTGAATTACTCTTTGTGTTTACCAGTTGCTCTTCTCCCCTTTCTTAGGATTCCCTTGGTGTTTCAGCTAGAGGCTCTAGGCTCTCTCTATCTCTGGAACCCCTCAGTTGCAAGCAATTCTCTCAGGGAACCTTCTTCCCTGGAAAGCTTACCTGCCTGCCCATGTATTTTGAGTCCACCCATTTACAGTATCTGTGTTACAAAATGATACAAAGTCATTAACACACTGTAAAGTCATTGTTAACAGTAAAATAAGTTTTTACTACAGTTTAACAATCAGCTGATAATATTTGCAAATCATTAATATTATATAATTTAGTAGTTTGTATGATATTAAATGATTACTAAATATATACAGTACAATGAAAAATCATTGCCATTGTCATACTGAAAAATGGGCACAATGCAACCCCGAACCATGATAGAACCTCCACTATTTACAAATGGCTGTAGACACAGCTGTACCCCTCTCCTGACCTCCTCTGATGACAACAATTTGATCCAAAAATTTCAAATTTACATTCATGCGGGTTAGTGTGAGAGATGAGGATGCTATGGATAGGGTCAGATGGAGGCAGATAATCCGGTGTGGCAACCCCTAAAGGGAGCAGCTGAAAGAAGATACTACATATAAGACCTGTTGCCGCTGATTTTCAATCTAGGTCTTGTGTAATTTGGCATACTTCAGCCTTTTCTCCATGTTTCCCTTCCTTAAGAATGACTTCTTGACAGCCACTCTTTCACTGAGACCATTTGGAGAGGCTTTGGCAAACAGTAAATAGACTAACTGAGAGGTCAGATGCATCTCTCAGGTCCTGTGTCAGGTTTTTGCTGGATATTTTGCTGTTTATTGAGGACATGACTTTCAGATACTGTTCATCTTCTGTAGATAGTTTTTTTTAGGCCTGCCACTTCTTCTTTTGTCTCTTTTTGTCTCCACAAGAACCACTCAATGGCTCCCACTGACTGGTTCTTGTGGCCTTCATTTTAAAAACCCTAAAAATGCCCTTGTCCAGTAACCAAGTTAATTTCATACAGGTGGCTTGATATTTTTGATCAATCTTATAGTTAGGGCTGGATCAGGTGACCTTGAATCCTCCCTTAGTTATGCTGCAATAGGCCTAGGCTGCTGGAGGCTTGCCATGATGCACTGAGTGTTTCTTCTTCACTCACGGTGTGTCTTTTGTCAAGTCTTCCTCCCCTCACCTCGTGGCAGATGGCTGCCCCTTCCCGAGCCTGGTTCTGCCTGAGGTTTCTTCCTGTTAAAAGGGAGTTTTTCCTTCCCACTTTCACCAAGTGCTTGCTCATAGGGGGTATCTGATTGTTGGGGTTTTCTCTGTAATATTGTAGGGTCTTTATCTTACAATACAAAGCGCCTTGAGGCGACTGTTGTTGTGATTTGACACTATATAAATAAAACTGAATTAGATTCTTCATTTATTAGCCATTATAGGTTACTGTGTGTAGAATTAATTGCCAAAAGGTAAATACCTTCTCTTTTAAATTAAATGTAACTTAACAAAGAAGCAAAACTGTTCTTAAAGTGAAGGGACATGAGCGAGGAGTATTTTATAGTGTACATATCAGCAAGCTTTTCTTCAGATAGGAAATCTGACTGCTGATGCTTGCACTTACTCAAAGAAACCTGTGGGTGGAGACAAAGGCAAAGCACAGAGATTAAAGTCCACACAGAACGGGACAGATTTAATTTATTCAGTGTGCTTTTAATGTATCATTTGTGGTTTACTTTGTACATTTGCACAGAAATTTTGACCCTGCTGCGTATCATGTAATAGCAAAAGACCCACATGTAATCACATCCCATGTTTATATTTGAAAAACTGTGCTCCATAAAATAAATATATAACAGAGTGCTTTTCCCACTGTGTAATTGGAAAGTTTGATCATGTTTTCATCTTCAGTTTTGCTTTTCACTGTTCCAGTGTGTAATTATGTGCCGGTTCCCCAGGCTTCAGCTGTGAAATTCAATATTCGCAAAAAAATCAATGAACTCATCAATGATTCAAACAAGGACCATTAGCAGGCTACAGCAAAGCACACACACGTAGTCGCATCCTGTTGACAGCAGTGGGCTCAGTATGTGTGTGTGTTTGTGCATAAAAGAAATCATGAGAGACTAACAATACGTACAGCAGTTGTCAGCACTTTGACTGATGCCAAGCTCTCAACAAAGGCTGTTTACCAGAGCAGCAGGATATAGAATTTGTGGATCAAGACCTTGATCAATAATTGAACTGTTCTAAATAAAGAGCAAAGGCAGACAGTGATGATCACTATTATAAATCCTTCACCTGGATCTATATCAACTCACGGGTGGGTCAGTTACTTGGAAAATCTGGATTCTTAGGTTTTGTAGTTATTAACTGACATTTATAATTAAATGTTTTAATCGACAATGATAAGGTGATTAACAAAAAGCATGAAAACAACTGTAAAGGAAAGGAAAGAAAGCAGGACACAGGAAATGACAAGAAAAAGGAAATCATGGAAAAAGCACTGACAGAAAAATGGAAAAAGAAAGGACAGAAAATGAAAAGGGAACAGACAGGATATAAAGGAAGCAAAAGATATTACAGGAAGTGAATGGAAGAAAAAGAGGAAGTTATTTTGTTGTCAGTTGGGGTCCAGGACAAGGTAAAAGAGGCCCCTGCTGAAAGACAAAACAAATATAGAGCAAGGGTAAAATGAGTGAGACTTACAGTATGAAAGAGAGCAAGAAAAAAGAGAAGAGACAAGGAAAGTTAACAATTGATGAGGCAGGAAGGAAGGGTGTGTAAATAACATTCAGAATTTGGTGTGTCGGGTAGGAGAATATATGCAATACAATACTGTGATATTATACGGCAGTGTACGGCAGCAACATTAACATGTCTTAAAGCTGTATTAGGAAACATATTTTTGGAGTTATTAGGAAAAACTACTACCATAAGTGTGCTTCAGCTGCAGACAATTGGAATTTTTTTTTTTAGGCATCTTAATTTCTTCTGTAATCGTTCAACAAAATGTAAATAGCTGAGCCTGAGAGGGAAATAAACCCCTGGGCTTCTCTGGACTCTGTTCTCAGGCTTTCGAAATTTTAAGACTTTAGCCAATTACAGGTCTTTTCAAACCCGATGAGACGAGTTGTTAAGAAAAAGTGCCGTAAGGGTGAAAAAGTCTACTTGCCCCCACCCAAGTAGTGACACTGCACCCTCTAACCTGAACCTGAATTTCCCCATTGTGCTTAATCTTACAATGTTTAACACTGGCAACATGTCACAACAAAGGATTAGTTAATGGGTTTGAATAAAAGCACTCAATCACGCTTGTCATTTCAGCTCTTTCAGCATACATCACTGCACATTCTAGGATCCTGTTTGGCATTTAGTCTATGTTTATTCTTTCTATATTTTTTAGGTAAAGTAAAATGCATCATGGAGACATGGAGACACTCTACTGTTTTTATGACTGATTCGTAAGGGACAAGCCACAGAAACACACACTCATATTCATCCCTTTGGGAAATTAGCCTCAAATCTACGTGATTATGGAAAGAAACCCAAAAGAACACACAATCCCTACATATGAGAAAACAAAAATGGGAAAACAAACACGTTTCTCGCTGCAGTCCAAGCACACGCTTTGAATGTCTTGTTGTCACATAATTGTACATGCCTGATAAAAGCAGGACACACACACAGACAGAGGGTTACACAATATTCCAGAAATATCATGAAGCCATTTTATCACAAAGGAAGCAGTCTACATTCTAACTTTCTTTTTCTCTGCTCTTATTTTTGGAGACACAACATGACTCATAGTGTCACGTACACCTAAGACTGCCTTTAGTTGTTTAATGAAATATTATTTCAGGGATTGTAGATTGCATTTTAAAATAATTACTTCGCATTAGTACTACACTTGTTTGTTTAAAGAGGAGGAATTTGAAAAATAATAAATTATTTATTAAGCAAATGTACCTAAAAATAGCTGCTAATTGTCTTATCTAAAAATAAAAAAAAACCCATTACTCCAATACAGTGGAATAGAACTGAAATAGAAACCACAGTTTCCTGACCCGATGTTGGAATTCACTTGTGATTAAAGTAAAAGAGTTCACCTAGAGCAGACTGCACACAGTGAGAGCTCATCTGGAGAGGAGAGTGGTCATGATATCGATAATCATTTTTTTTAACAAATTAGATGACTTCAGAAATTCTAAATTCTAAGTTGAAGGCTAGTTTAAAAAAAAGCCATTCTTTATTAAATAACGGACTGGCTAATATAATGCAAATTTTAAGCCAGCTGTCATAAAATAAAGACATATAATGTTACAAATATTCCAAATAAATCTTCTCTGTGGTACTTTCAGTCACTTAGGAGTGATCAGGTGTCATTTTTACCAGACTACAAGCTACATTATGTATTAACTTAAATAGAGAAGTGTCGTTCCCTTCACTTGACTGCAGTTTAACAATCAAACTACTTATAACAAAGACTGTTTTACAGCTGAACTGACAGTGAGTGCTGTGTAATAGTATTGAAGGTAAGGCTTGTCCTGGCAAGTATGCATGAGGTGGGTGGACCCATACGGTGTGACGTCACATGATTCTCTGTACCCGGGTCTATTCATGCCTGCTTCATCACAGCGCCGCCTCACCCTCGCACCACCTCACCTTAAAACCAGAGTGGCTCCGTAAGTGAAACAAACCATATATTGGGATATACCGTTGTTTTTTCTACCTTACGACTCGACCTGGACATTGACAGAAGATAAATCTCTACATAACTGAAGACTATATAAAACAGGTGAGAGCTTTATTTTTTGGATGTGTGTGGCTGCTGTGAGGTTCACGGATGTGACAGTTATTGGGTCGCGCTGTTTTCTCATTTTCTCTCAGGCATTACAGCAAAACTACAAATGGAAAATTAGCCTGAGTAAAAATTCAGTGCTGATCCTATCAGAGCGGGAATGAAGTGATTCTGAAAGCCTGAAACTCAGCTGTTTCTTTCGACACAAGTGGCACACAGCAGTTTTGCCAATTAATTACCAACTTTGAGCCTTGTTATCCAGAGCCAGACGGTAATCTGCTGTGTTTTATTTACAAGAAACCTTAAGTAATCGAGTTGTAAGTAAACGTAAGCTGGCGCCAGAAAAGCATGTTAATGAATCTAATCACCATATATATAGTTTTACAGAATTTCCCAGCATTTTAAATTGCTGTCAAAAACGGACTTAATGAAAAAACTTGCAAAGAACTTCATCCAAGCACCAACACCTGGACACATCTGTCAGACTTCCTGTCAGGACCTGTGTTTTGGAGCAGACAGCTGACATTGTTTTTGTGGCTGTTTAAACAATTCAGGAGCATCTGTAACCCTAAGCTCCAGCAGGCGTCATCAGTCACAGCAAGTAAGCGAGTCTGTTACACATCCAATAAAAGTGAAGGTACTCACACCCACACAAAGTCATGAAAACGGGGCAGGCGTGTAATACTATGCAGACGTTGACTTCAAAGTTAGAGGGAAAAATACAGACACTAAACAGAATTCCAAATTTTTCTGAGTAGGAGGACAGCTACACAGATAGAGAAACAACATGATGTTTATGCAGTAATGCCTTCTTAATCAGCACAGCTTGGGATGCCTTCTGCTTGTCAGCTGATATCTGTTATAACTGCTGAGGCAGAAGAGGAACAACTTTGGGTTTCACAATTCCAAAACATACACTAGGATGTTAGTGGAATTTTTGCAAATATGCAAAAATACTTTTCTTAAAAAAAAGAGAAAGGAAAAATAAAACAGCATGTATGGGGTCAGTAAAGTCAGATGAAGGCATGCAAACATACAGTGTACACTGTGTGTCATCAGCATTATTGACTTTGACTCAAAACGATCTGAAATTCAGTGAGACCAGTAAACATCCTTAGTAAATTACACTGGGGCTTCTTGGACCAATGAGTGGAATGTATACAAATTAAAGCCGTTTTGAAAATGCTGGAACTTAGGTTCATGTACAGCATTCCCTAAAGTTGAGTCAGAATTGAATTAGCTTTGCAGTGAACATCATGTGTTGACGAGCACATGTGCTATATAGGTTCATACTCCCCCCTTATGCCAAAGTGGACATTAAAACCAACTGAGCAGCAGTTCTGGAATAGTTTAGTTCACCAAAAACATGATTTTTTTTTCTTGTGTTTTTAAGCCACATCCGTGACACAGAATTTGAGCTACCTGAGCTGCATGCAATAATTCTGTTAGTTCAGTGCATTTTATGTCATTACTCTTTGGTTAAAAGCAGTATGTTAGTCCATTACACAAAAATCAATCAACAAATCTTGGTATTAAAAGTCTTGGACATGACCATAAAGTGCAGTAATATATTCATTAAGAGATTTGTATGACATTAGTTTTTCTTTTGCATAGACTTGAGTTTTTCTTCAACTGCCACCAGTTTCTTTCTTTTTCTCCCACAGAACACGTCATTAACAATTAGAAACATGAAAAAGGACTCTAACTTGGCGTAGTTAAGTTATGTGACTTCAGTGTTTTTCTCTTAAGATGAATCGATCATGCTTTCCCTTTTTGTCATATATACACTAATCGGGCATAACATTATGACCACTGACAGGTGAAGTAAATAACACTGATTATCTCTTCATCATGGCACCTGTTAGTGGGTGGGATATATTAGGGAGCAAGTGAACATTTTGTCCTCAAACTTGATGTGTTAGAAGCAGGAAAAATGGGCAAGTGTAAGGATTTGAGTGAGTTTGACAAGGGCCAAATTTTGATGACTAGACGACTGGGTCAGAGCATCTCCAAAACTGCAGCTCTTGTGGGGTGTTCCCACTCTGCAGTGGTCAGTATTTATCAAAAGTGGTCCAAGGAAAGAACAGTGGTGAACCAGCAATAGGATCATGTGCGGCCAAGGCTCATTGATGCACGTGGGGAGCGAAGACTGGTCCATGTGGTTTGATCCAACAAACAAGCTACTGTAGATCAAATTGCCGAAAAATGTAATGCTGGTTCTTATAGAAAGGTGTCAGAATACACAGTTCATCACAGTTTATTGTTTATGGGGCTGCATAGCGGCAGACCAGTCAGGCTGTCCATGCTGACCCCTGTCCACCACTGAAAGTACCAACAATCAGAACTGGACCACGGAGCAATGGAAGAAGGTGGCCTGGTCTGAAGAATCACGTTTTCTTTAACATCACATGG
>VUQS01003728.1:0-10671 GCA_015108495.1 Heterochromis multidens
TACCAACAAACTATATAAATTCAAATTCATTCCCAGCACCCATGTCAACAAGACAAATGAGTTTTGCTGCTGCTTATTCGAGTAAGTTTTAATACACCCATGAATGAACATGTAGACTTTGCAAATCCAGAGAAAATGTTAGAGCAGTGATAGACTCACTTAAGGGGCTGAAAACGTGAATCTTGCATGACAGCTCCTGGGGTGAGACCAAAGGCATAGTGGTTTCCCAGGAGGTGTGCAGGGACTGAGGGGCCACCCTTTTCCTGGGAGAGAGTTCCTTCTGCGCCCAGACGTTCCCTGGCCCCATGAGGCCCTGTGTCAGCCTGGAGAGAGATACAGAGAGAATCTTAGTCATTGTTTGTGAGGACCTGTGACCGTTACGGTTGTCACTGCTCATAGAGCCTATCTTACGAGCAGGCAGATTGGGGAAATAATAGGCCTGTTTGTGGTGAAGCAACCTCCTCACTCTCGCTTCCTACCTCAGGCACTTTTGTACATTTTCTCACACATACCACCTCCCTGCAAAAATCGACAGCTCAACAAATCTCTAAGGAGGATATTTGGTAAAATGGATGAAGCAGGCAGACAGAGGTAACAAAAAAGCCTGACTGTTTTTTCTCTAATTGTAAACAAGAGATGTCATCCTTATGATCGATGAGGACGTGGTAATGGTAGACAACAGCCGTGCTTCTAGAGATGATAACTTTGATCTTAGCAAAGTGTGTGTACGCGCATCAGCGTGCGCACACAGTAACATCTACAGGGAAGACAACAAAGTCCAAAAAGCAACATCCCTCTGCCTCTGTTTCTCTTTCTTCCTTCTCGTTCACCTCCCTCCCTCCCTTTGGCAGCAAGCCTGGTTTCACTTATCCAATCCCACAACAAACACACACAGACACTCAGCAGGCACATACACCGTTTCAGAGCTACAAAGACATCCTGCTGTGGGAGTGGGAGTGCATTTTCAGAAGCTACAGTTTCCCTCTGACTAGAAATGCAATTGGAGAACTGAAAAACCTACAGCCCTTGCAAGTTGCACAAGGAAAGTGTTTATATAGGGATATACAGGTAAGGAGGATTTTCATAGGAATGGTGGAACATTTATCTCTTGTTTCGCAAAATGGGACTTGAAGTTGGCAAGGAAACAACTAGAAAGAGGAGAAAGAAGGAAGAAAGCAAAGATAGAGATTAAGCCATAAAGAAGGTGAACAAGAGGGGAAGGCAGTTCCTGCCCCACTAAATTAACCTCCGGGCTCCCTGGGATTAGAGAGAGACCTTACAGCAGTATGACCCCCTCTCTCACCACTGCCTCTGATAAAACAAATCCCATTTAGTGAGCCATTACCTCCACATCCTGTTCCACAACCACTGACCCAGGCTGACACTGATGCGCTAACATCCAGTATTAAATGCCTCTAATGTTTAGACTCCCCACATCACCCTCTGTTTCTTAACCCCCCCACATCTTTCCAATAGTTTAATCTTACTGTTTACTCCTTGTTATTTTTTGTGCTTCACTAAACAGTGTGGCACTTTATTCTCTCAAAGCACCCATCTCTATAATCACCCCCATCGCCATCCCCATCCTTTGAAAGCTTTATGAACACAGGGAGAGCTAGATGTTCCCTGCTGGTCCCAGCAGCCACCTGAAAAAGCAGTTCACATATGTCAAAAAAACAAAAGAGAAAAACTCTGTATCAGATAGCAACTTTGGAACTACAAAATGTAGTTTCTGTTTGCTCTTTGCTCCCTCTCATTCCTTTTCGCACAGCCTTGCTGTCCAACACTGCTGATTTGGGGCTGTCCTAAAAGCCCTTGTAAACCTCTCTCTTCTGATCCCACATTAACTTTTAGGTGTACTGTGTGGATTTCTTCAACCCATCCACTCTTGATTATCATGAACATCAACTATTGCAGCTATGCAAGACTGGTGAGCAATGCTTTGAAAGTATGAAAGATAACAGTGGGAGCTACATTGACAGTTAATTGATTTCTATCACTTAGTTATCAGATTCGAACACTGATCAGTATCTGATAAAACAGCCTTCATTTCGAGTGACTGCATGAATATACTGGTCCTACTGGTCTGTGTATTTATTTATGCATGCTTGTTATGTGGTGTGGAGAGTTGGCAGCTCTCTGAGGTACCATGCCAAGCAGCACGTTTGCTTCAGTGTGTGTCCCCGGTACACCAGTCATTAAGCTGCTGCAACAGAAAGAAACCTTATAAAGAAAATTTAAGCTAACATAAGACCAAACAACACTCCACTGACCATTTTTGATGACATAACAACATAAAAAAGAAACACACACACACGCACACATACACATACACGAGATGAATTATAATTTATTTGTAAGTCTTAACCAATGACTATATGGTATTTATCTGGTGATCAGTAGTTGGTATTTTGTGTTGCACACAACTTGTGTGTCATGAGGCCATAATGGTTTTATAACCATGGCTATGACTCAATAACTGTCAATTGGTGCAAGTCCCAGACACAGATTAACACAGAAATTGAATCAACTGTTCCTTTCCAACAAATTTCACAGAAATCCTATCATAAGACGATCGGACAAAGAAGCCTATAAAACAACAAATGGTGGTGCTGCTGCAATTTTGGCACTGACTAGTTTCAGCTTCTTGCTTTCACCATTTTCACCGTCACTGAAGGCCAACCAGTTCCGCCAACAAGAGATGGTCATGAATTTCACATTTTCAAATAGCCATTAGATTATATACAAAACAAATTAACAGTGTAAGCCACCGTTTTTGTATTAAAATGTAAATTCTCCTTTATTTTTACCAGTATCTGGTACTATGTATTGCACTACTACCACTAGAAGGAGACTCTAATGCACCTATGAACCCAATATGTTTTTCTTCAAAAGTCCATCTCTGCCACTTACATTTAAGCTGATCAAAGCAATGTGGACACCTGTGAAATACAGCCTACATCTATCATGTATACATGTTTTGAGCTTGTTCTCCTTTTGAGTATATATGCATGAAGGTATGGATTAATGTATGGATGCTTGCCTACAGAGGAACATGCAACATCTAGGGATAGCAGGTCAGAGCTGTGAAAAAGCACAAACAACAAAGAGAGAACCTTCTATACAATGAGAAAGACACCTTATCATCACTCAGGCACCCATCCTATTTTGATCTTTCACCTGCTAAAATACATGGCCTTCTATTCCCGCACTATTCTCCAGTAGCCTGTCATATACACACTACTAAGCACAAATACAAGCACTCAAACTCAAAGACACATCCATTAACAGCCATCTTCCTCTGCGTGAGCCAGGCCCCTGTAACCCTCAGTAAGGGTGGGAGACCCCGCGCATTGCAGAGTGCTCGTTTACGCCTCTCAGATGGAGCCATGAATCCAAATTGCCAATTATAAAGCAATTACAGGCAGCAGCGGGAGCAGACTCCTGCAGTCATTAAAGCAAAATGCCAACGCACCAAGCCCTCCCTCCTTCACTGCCTTGCCTGTTACCCCCCTCTGAAAGACAGACTCATCTCTCAGCCAGAGAGACACTAAAATACTCTTTTAAAACAGTGAAAGCAGTTCACATTAATTTGTACACACAGCAACAAACAAGTTTTTCTTGGACATGTTACATGGGATCTAGGGATCTGACTGCCGCTTCTGGTTGTAACCGTAGAAAAGTTCCATTAAAAGTCATCTTTGTTTTAGAGGGAGAATTTGATGACGTGTGTGCATCCTTTAGGATTCTCTGGCACTGTGTGAGTTGTACGTGCTTGGTGAAGCGGCACCACAAAAATGGGGGCGGGTGTCATGACACCAGCCTTAATGACACATCTCTGCTGCTGTCCCTCCAGCCTCTAGCCAGTCATCCCTACCTCTTGTCCACATTACCTCCCTTAACCTTCTCATTCTTTGGGTCGGTGGAACCAAGCTACTTGTGGAAATACCACAAACCCAGGGACCATTTTCAATTTGAGCTTAGACCTCTTAACATATACACAAACACTTTGCAAAAGCATGCAAACACATACTGAGAATTAGCATATACGGGAGCAACGGGGCATTCTGACCTTTATGTTTTCTTCTTTCCTTTTAGAAGTTGCTATGCTAACAAAATGGCATAAAGGGTGCCATCACTACAAGGGCTTCCTGTGTGTCTGTCCCTCACAGTTCTAACTGACCCTGAACTCCAAAAGGGTCATTTCGTAAAAGCTATAGCTACAGAGGGGGAGGGTCAGTAGGGGTTTCCAAGAGAGAGGACAATGGTCTGAATGCTACCACACACTGCTGCCTGGCTGACCTTATTCCCTCTTCACTATCCCCCTTCTGTTTGTCTCCAGGGAACCGTCAGCGACTCAGAGTTTCCGAACGTTGCCGAGTGCTGTTCATAACCGTGCACTTGGCCTGAACTATTAGCCCTAAGCTGAGATAAGAAGGCTTAAAGCAGGGACATAATCCATAATCCACACCTTATCAAAGCAAGCAGCTCTCCCTCTTTCTCTCCTCCCCACTATGAGTGGGTGCCAGGTTGACAAGGGAGACGATGCACTTGACTGCTTAGGTGAAAGGGGTGAGGTTGGTAGAGAGGTTGGGTGGTTTCAGGAGGCCCAAGCCTGGGACTGTGGTGGGGTAGGTCCAAGGACCAAGTGGGAGAGGGGACGAAGGGACACAAATGTTATCTGCCATTGAGGCTGTCACCTCGATGTCCCAGTGGCAGCTGGCAATGTTTAACGCATGAAGCCATGAGATAGTGGTGGGAGGAGAGACGTTTATAGACAAGCCATCTATGTCACCTATGTACATATACAAAGTATGAACAGCCACAACAATTACAAAATGAAGATCAAGAACATATGAATGTTGCTAACAGCCAGCAATACAGGAAAATAAAAAGAGAAAAAACACCAAAAATAACTTTAGATTTCAGAATGAGCAACTGAAAGAAAAAAAAAAGAAGCAGAAAGCAAATCCAAGGTCAGTGTGAGGGTGGTGTTTAATGTGGTATTACCTGGCGCCCCTCGTTTCTCCATAGGCCGTTGCTGGTCTTTGTTGGAGCAATGGTGACTACAGGTGGAGTGTTTGGCACAGTATGGCCTGCTGGGGGTACCAGGACAGGACCAGGACCAAGAGGACCCCTCTTGGGTGTACTGACTGGAGAGCTGTGATTGGTGGCTGGCGAAGACACTGGAGGTGACTCACTGCTGATGGAGGATGCAGCTGGACAAACAAAGCCAAAAAAGTAGGGTCAGTCAAAGTCTGGAAGAGTTAAGATGATAGTCCAGTTTTCCTTTACTGGTAAAAGGTCAAATTAATATGATCCTGTAGGCAATGAAAAAGGGATTGGAGCACTACAAAAAAAGCAATGAATAACATACGTATACACACGTAAACACACACATACACACACGGGGCCAGATGGATAGCCCAAGGCCTCTATTATGAAGTGACAGTGATCAGGATGAGCAGCCTTGTGAGAGTCACACAGCTTTCACATGCAGAACACACATTCACACACTACAAGAATACATTGCCTGAGCTTCAGCGACCATACTGTATGTATGTGGTGCTTGTAGCCACACATAGAAATCCCCCCACCACCACACACACACACACACACACACACACACACACACAGCAGGTGGTGAGAAGCTGGCCCAATGAGTTTCTCTGCTCCACTGTAGCTGTGCCACATTAACAAAGCCCTCCAGGGAAACCCTGTAGTGCAAGGTCACGGTCTGGTCACATGCCTTGCTTTCTACACATTTCACTTTTTCTCTCTCTAGTTGCAAATCTTTCATATGATACGGTAACATTTATGTACATATATCACTGCAACTTTACCTCCTAACCGACAGGCTATAGCCTCTGTTGTGTCTTCCTTTTTTTTTTTGTTTTATACTTATATGATACTTATATTTTGCCCATTTCATCTTAATTTCTTCCCCTTTACGACCAACATCCTCTTTCTCTTGACAGGACAGTATGCTGTACGTCTCCTTCACTCAAGAGCAACGACAGTATTACACATTCAAACTGGGTCAAAACCTCTCAATGGGGCACACACGTTGGTGCTGAAAAATAAAAAAAAACAGCAAAGATGTGCACTCCTGTGCGAGTGTTTTTGTGCATTGGCGGGTTTACACGCAGACATGTAAAATAAAAGGCAGCTGAAACCTCAGGCCAGTTTCAGGGCTGCTTCCTGTACAATCACCGCCTGAAAACAAAACAAAAACACAGATCCCTACTCGACAGTCATTTCTTCTCTGCGTAAGTTTCCATGGCAACAAAACCTAACAGATAGCGTCAGCTTATGGTAGATGTGGTCAGGATACTGACTGATTTTAAACATTTAACTCTGATTAATACTTCTAAATAATGGAAAGAATCAATAATAGCAGTGAGGTGATGTCTAGAGAAAAATCTGAGAATCTGATAAATCTACGTGTGAGGGGAAGTGGTGGTAAAACTGGCAGGGTGTGGGGGTTGGGGGGCAAAAAAAATAAGATAAGAGCTAAGAAATAAGAGCAGAAGATGGCTGATGATAGATGTGAGGTGAGACATGAAAATGAAAAATGATAGGAGATGGGGAGCATTTGGGGAAAAAAATACAGTAAGTCAGAGTGCAAAAGGAGTGCGAGGTGAGGGGAGAGATGGGAGCAGAAAGGAAAGCAGAGAGATAAGGGGTGCAGATGGGCGAGTGGGTGGTGGGGAAGTACTGAGGGGGGCAGTCATATCTTGTCTGCACAATGGCAATTAGTGGCCTAATCCTCCCCCCTCACCTCGGAGAGCCATTACTCTATCCTGCAAGACAAGGCCAATCAATAGCAGCCCACTCAGCCTGGGGAATGGAGGTA
This sequence comes from Heterochromis multidens, assembly GCA_015108495.1. Classification (NCBI taxonomy): domain Eukaryota; kingdom Metazoa; phylum Chordata; class Actinopteri; order Cichliformes; family Cichlidae; genus Heterochromis; species Heterochromis multidens. The sequence goes on from VUQS01003728.1 coordinate 6,857, forward strand.
CACTTAATACAGCTCTAGTGTCACAGCCTATTCACTCGTCACACACTCACAACATGCATACACAAGGATGGGGAACAAATAAAGCTGGAGGAATGGAAGGGGTGTGTGTGTGTGTGCGCGCGTGTGCGTGTGCGCGTGGGGGAAGTTGGGGGTGCTAAGCAACAGACCTATACTCCATCTATTTCGCTCACCCCCCTCTCTCTTCTCCTCTCCTCTTCCTCCTCCTTTTCCATGTAGAGGCAGAGCAGACCAGAGAAGAGAAGAGGAGGGCAGACTAAATAAGAGAGCAGGAAGAGAAGCGGGTGAGGGTAAAGAGGAAATAAAAGAGACAAGTGCTATCTACCAAACGGCTTCATTCTCTTCTTACAGCTTGCAGAATTGGTGTACTCTTTTCTAAGCGTCCTTCCTCGATGCGTATGCGCACACATACACAAAGAACACAAACAGCTATTATTCCTCTATCATTCCCTCTTCCTTCTCTCTAACAACACCCCATGCAACCACCACCCACCCACCAACTTTTCGTACACCCTCCTTCGTTTTCCTTCTGTTCGTCAAACACAGCACTTGCCAAACAGACGTAAATCTGTCAGGCTCGATGCACAATTTTTATAAACACACAGTACTTGCAACAAGCAATAGCAACTGGAGATGTCTATGAGAGGGGCTACATGTTTGAATGTGCTCATTTATGTTTCCCTTCCTTTTACTGTTTAAACCTCAAAAAGCTATATGTGTCTTTAAGATGCTCCCCCCTCCAGCCCACATTCATCCTCAAAGATTTCCTCTTGGTACCATTTTTAACCTCCTTCCTCCAATTTCCATATCAATGTGTCATTTTTTTCACCCCTTACCCCACATTAATATGGCCATGTGATAGAAGAAAAATCATATAAATGAGGCATGTGAGTGGCACACACCTGGTTGTTATTTCTGCCATAAGCTCCTCCCCTTCTATCTATAAAGAGAGAAGATGGACATACATGATGACCCTGTAGGGAGCGAGAAGAGGCAAGAGGAGACGGGGGAATGAAGCACAAGCCTTCGTCCCCAGGGTCTAAAACAGGCTCATCAGCTCTCAACTTTCACTTCATTAGCAGTACTGATTGTCAGTGTATCGTGGTGTGTGTGGTGTGATGATGGGGTAGGATGGGGTTGCAGAAAGAGAAAAAGAGAAATTGGGGAGACAGAAGAGGTAGAGAAAGAAAGAGCAAGGAAAAGAAAGAAAGGGAGAGAAAGCTGTCTTAGTCCCAAGCTGTGTGTGATTAATGTGAGGCTCCTTTCTCTATCGCCTCTTCTATTACCAGTCCCACTCTCACAGACTGCCTCCACACTTGACCGCTCAAGCTGAGCCACACTATCATGCACACACATACGATGCACCGAACAGCAGCAATAAACAAACTAAGCCATAGTCAGAGGTGTTCCTGCGCAGACCAGTGACCCAATGAAAAAGTCCAAAAGTTGACACAACTCGTCAGTATTCAACACAAAAATCTTTTAGTGTTGCCAAATGGCACCTACCAATCCTCTGCCACCACAATCACCAGCACCACCTCTGTCAAGACAGCCAAACAGAATCTGCTCTCTTTCACCCAGCCCACAACTCATCCTCCACCCTCCCAGCATGCATTACAACAACATCAGCACTTAATTAAACAGTCCATTTCACACCTGGTGTGCATAGCAGTGCCCAGCCAACCCTGCATCCATATGCCACCCCACCAACATGCACTAGCACAAGCCTCAACACGTGCACTCTAACACACAAACACACTAATACACAAAAACACTGCACACACCTGCTACTACAGTCTTGGCCATGCACTGACAACACAACACAAAGCCTGTAATCTGCATCACTGAGTTGGGGGAGGGGAGAGGCACACAGTGTGTATTGCTGTGCCAGCGAGAGAAAGGAAGACGGTACAAGATGGCGGATGGAAATAAGAGGAGCTATCCTCGGTCCCTTCAGCTGACTGTACAAATGGTATATTACGCTTAAATGCTGCTCCACTATTGAACAAAGTCATGAGAGGTGAAAGGTTGCTGTGTATAGAAAGAGTTAGGAAGAAGGGGGATGCAAATAAGCTTGTTTGTAAGTGTTTCAGGGACAGTCACGGCCTGAAGCATTTTGCCTTTGAGAAACATGCACACAGACACACTGAGCACAGCAAGGCTGTGCGAGCTCCAGGCAGGCTCCAGATGGAGAGGTCAGAGACACACTGCCCCGCTGTCCCAGCATGCTCTGGGCTCCCAGAAACAAGGGAAGCCTCCGGCCACACACACAGACACACACATACAGATACACACTATATGACCAACACCCCAGGTTCTTCACAAATCTACTAATTACTTCCTATTCCTCTTTTATCCAGCCACTTCATTCCAACTATCTTGTATACCTTTATTCTCCCTCTCTTCATGTTCTCTCCAGGCAGTGTACTACGGTTGGTACGGACACAGTCATGAAATTCTTGTGGTGTTTATGTGTCTACGAGTGAGTAAGAAGAAACAACAGAGAAGATTAAACCCAGGGCTGCCTAATTAATCAGATATCAGCAGGTCTGCCTCTTTGAGGCAGTGTGTTAACTGCGTCTGTGTGTGTTTGTGAGCATATGTGTGCGTTTTCAAGCAAGTGTGCACTGAATGAGTGTGTGTCCTTTATGCTGCTCCGATACTCATTATCTATCACCTCCCCTCTTCAGCGCAGCACTCAGTACACAGAGCTATTCATTATACTCGCCACAGACAAGTGACAATGTATGTGTCTGTGTGTGCGCGCGAATGGGTGTGTGGGTTTGTATATAAACAGCAGTCGTGCTCAGGGTCTTAAATCAGTTCAGCAGCCGGTGGCAGTGATACTTGTACTCAAATCTAACTAATTCCTTCAGACCTTAGGACACTGAGTCATGGCACCTCATATATACTGCACTATTTACTTCATAGCATCAACAGAGGGTGAGTGAGAAAGAGAGGCTGAGTCAAAAGGTAATGAGAGGACAGCAGGCTGCAGCATGCAAAGAAATCACGAGGCTTACACAGTTGAAAAGGCAACTGTTTGTATGTGTGGGGTGATTGGGTGTGTGCTGTGTATAAATACAGGCTCTACAGACAGAGAAGTGACTTGAGCTTCAGGGGGACTCATGTCTCTTTGCCCACCCTGGAGCCGGTGCTCCTAACACCGGCAAGTCACCCCTTATGCCTGATGGCTGACTCACTGACACATCATATCCTACTTCAACCAGGAAATAGTCAGCAGGACTCAAAATAATAAAGGGGATTACTTTTGTTCTTTTAATAAAAAGGTTGTGAAGTTTTATCAGACAGGATCTGGTATCTGTATGACATGGACAGACTCTCTCTGCCTTGGCAGATTATGAATTACAGATGGAAGTACACCTTTAAACACACACAAAAAAAAAAAATACAAGTACAAAAGTATTAAAAACAGTATGAGAATGCCATCCTTGTGTTCTCTACCAACTAAGAAAAGGGGGCCATGCAACAAAGATAAGGGAAAAGCTGCATTTATAAAGGGAGTCCACAATAAAATGAAAAGGCAGTGTTTGACAGAGAGAAAGAGAAAACAGTGACAAAGCAGAAGGGATGGCATGCAGGGTGGAAGGAGTGAAGAGAACTGACGGGAAAGAAGTACTGAAAGGGAGGTGAGGAGAGGTTGGGTCTGAGTGCTCTCTATGAGGGTAATAAATCGTCTGCAGGGCTCTGGGTCCCATACTGTAGTGGGCTGGGGAGCAAGGTGTCCAGGGACAGCCAGAAAGGAGGGGACCATCTGATTTAAGAGTCAGAGCAAG
>VUQS01003729.1:8756-33068 GCA_015108495.1 Heterochromis multidens
ATTGGTACAGCACATGGTGTAATAATATGGGGAGATGATATTGGGCGCACAGGCTGGAGATGTGATCTGCGCGCTTTTCTCGTCTCTAGGGAACTCTCCGAGGTTGCTTTTTTGTTGTTCTCAAGGGTCAAAGACAGAGTTAAGTGAAGGGCAGGAGGTGATCTTTTTATGTCGATCGCCCTCACGTCTGAAACCCTTATTTCTTCCAAACTGCCTCACGCTTTTATTTTATGCTGCTTGTTTGGTGCGGCACCATCCCCCAGATAGAGAGACAGTGTATCGCTTACATTCCTCCTCCCATTTGGCAAAATGGAGGGCTTTATGGAAATCTACCTTGATATATTTTGTTATGGTTAAATCCAAACTACTGATGGTCAAATTAGAGTTATGGTATTTACTATGTACCACTCAATATTTGTCAGAAAAGCAAAAGAGTAGAAGACAAACAGTAAAAGTAATAAGTAACAGTACTGAGTGGCCACTTTGAAGAGCATTTAAATAATTTTACAGGTGGGAAGTATTTGATGTAATATTCCTTTTTTATTTATTACTGTCTATATGACAGTCCCACTGAGGGTGATCCATTAGTTTGTAAAATGTGAACATGATTATGATTGTAATGATTTCTTTGTACTGGCATGCCTTTTTCCCCCTGTAGGATTGTTTGTTAGTAATCCGTATAACTTTTCTAAAAGAAAAGAACTTGCTTTTTCCTATTACAGTCACTTTGAAATAAGCTGGCAATTAGCAAAAATATTTTCTTTATGGGAAATATTAGGTGAGTAATATGATTATGTTGCAGGTAAAGTAAAGGCACCCATCTGTCCATCACACTAAAAATGTGAAAATCAAGTCAATCTTGAGCATAACCCAAGTTTGTATACAAGACACCCCTTGATTTTATAGTTTTTAATAACTGGAGTTAATTTTTCTAATAAAAATGTATTCTGTTGAGATTTAATTACCTTCTAGATGCCAAGAAAAGCTCATTTAATTTTACTTAAACAAAGGTACAAAATATATATACCTAAACCTAAAATATATATTTCTAAACAGAACAGGGCGTGGAGAGGGAGACAGGAAGTCAGAAAATGTAATCAAAAATGAAACAACACAGCCTTGCAGCAGTTTGTGATATAGTCACAATGTTTAACCTATTTATTCATGTTGCTAAACACAAATTTCCCAACATTATTTCACATCCCTGAACACGACTGTTTATAGTCCACTCTTATATGCACTGATTAAGAGGCAAAAAAGTCCATGTTTGAAGGTGGGAGGGGTGGTGGGTAAGTCATCTTGACCTTCACTCCACAGACCTAAGCTCAAATCATTTAGGTCACAGTTTTTCACACATTTGTATGATTTATAAATACATTTTTAATTAAGAATATGTCACTCAGTTAGGTTTAGGAATTAAAAACTACTGTGTTAGGGTTTAGAAAATATAATGGTTTGGGTTAAAATACAACATTGCAATGTCTTGTAAAACTTTGTTTTCTTGGTTGCCATGGTCCCTACTTTGTCTACAAAAAAAACCATGCTGACATGAAAATGGTGGTGGTGGGGAACCAATCATATTTTGCTGGGGGAGACCCCCTCTGACGAAATATGATGTTAGTCTTACAATGCCCAACAGTGGGCATGTCCCTTTTTAAGTATTATATTGACTAGATATTAAAAATATGTAAAAGAAAAATTGTTGTTCTTTAGAGGGTTCTTACCTCAGTTTGCCCTACATGATAAGGGGTGGATAAAAGGAAAAAGAAAAAGAAATGCAATCAAATGAAAATAAAAATCAAAAGAAATAACAATAGATTATTTTTCAAAGCGCAGTGTTTTTGGTTAAAGGCTATTTTACACCCACATAAAATCCAAGTCCATTTTACATTCCCCACAAGAACCAGTGAAAAAAAAATGAGTGGCAACACCATTTGTGTTGGCAGTAAGCAGAAAGAGGTGCACCGCCAGCCCCGCCAGTACTGAATCCTTTTCTAGCAGGATATTCAAGGAAAGTCTGGGTAAATCAGAGCATTCAGCCTCCAGGCTTATCCCCCCCCTCCTTTAACAGCTCTCCTTTCATCAGCTTTAACTTTTAAAACACTGCCTTCACAGCCAAATGAGAATTATATGGTGTCATCAGTAACACCAAAATCCCTGTAAAGTCAGACAAGAGAAAGTCTGGGCTTAGAGAGAGGAGGGCTGTGTCTTTGTGCAACTGTGCATGCATGCAGTCAGATGGTTCAAACACAAAAATAAGACAGTAAGGTTCAAAACATGGTGAATACAACTCTACCAACAGCACAGAAAACGGGCTTATATGCCAAAAAAACAAACGAACTCCAAGTTCCCAGTTCTTTTTCTAAAATGTGATTATCAGCCTCCATTGTAAGAGATATTACATTCACAGCTACACACACGAGCTGCAAAGTATCATTGCTATCACAATGAGTGAGTAGGAGCCCATTAAAATCACATTACTGTTAGCGCTATCGGGTTTCTGTCTGGTTTCTACAGAAAAAAAAAGGATATTTAGTATAAGATATATGTATGCTAAAAAAAATACCATATCATATAGAACCCTGCATTAGTGTATGTTTAGCAGTTTTGGTTATGGAAGGAATGTTAACTTCATTTTTGAGAATAAAAGTACAAAGTAGTGTGAAAATACTGTGAAAGTAATGTTACACAAGCTTTTACTCTGAAGTATTTTCATTAAACCACACTCAAGTAGTTAAAGAAAAACTACCAGAATGATGCATTTCGAGTGTTATACTATATGCATAACTTGCAGCTATGCCAGCTTTTTTTATATTAAATGTGGCAGGGGAGTTGTGTAGATAGGGAAACACACACTGTCCGAAAGCTAGAGACAATTACACACAAACTAACAGATGTTCCAAGAACACTGCAGGTTTGCTTAGGAAGTTGTCGACCTACTAAATTAAAAAACAAAGTCAATTCAATTACTTGGTCTAGACAAGTTAACAAATAAAAGGACATGTGTAAATGGTGTGCATTAATGACAGGAAACACTGGTATTAAATATAAAATGAAAAAAGCCTCACAACTGTGGGAACAAAATTCCTTCTAATTAGCTTTGTAGAGCATATAGTCATCCTGAACCAGTCACTCAACACACTTCAGACTACTTAAAATACATACAACACTAAACAGACGATGGCCTCCAAACCTCTGAACTTCCTGGTTGTTTCTAATGAATTATTAAAGACATTAAAAAGGAATGAAGCCAATATACATAGCAAAACATAGTTTAAAGTAGAGTAGCAACACCTCAAATTTGTTTAAAAGTACATTATAAAATTGCTTTTCTTTGCACCACTGCTTAAGTAAAACTTTGAAATATGCATTGTTTTCCCTTAGCTTAACATTTCATTGAGGTCTTTAACTCCTTATGAACTTGGTAAGTGTGTGTGTGTGTGACAGTTTGTGTGTACATATTTGTGTGTGTCTGCAGCCCTGAGAGATGAGGCAGAGTATCAAAGGTCAACCACAGCTCTGTGTCATCTGCTAAGATCTGAAGGAGCGCAGCACACCCCCAACATCATCAACAAACACCCCTTTATCATGTCAATACAAGACTCAGTGGATTTCCATGTCGTTAGCATCGTGTCACGCGTTTAAATAGCTCGTATGTAAACGCTTTGCCACGAGATGACGAAGCTAGTGATGATGAATTAATGGCTCAGATAACTTCATTATCCTGCTGGGCTTTGCACTCATTCCTGCAACCCAAGTTTCCACGTCCCCAACATATGATAGGAGAGGAGAGCAGAGGCACGCTGTGTTTGGAGGGGACTCGAGTTACTGTTGTGGGCTCAGGCCTGCTGGATGCCAGTTGGAACAAAGAGAGGCAGCCCAAGCAGCAAAGTATTTCAGGGCAGTTTAGACGGTTTTTATGGACCTCTAATAGCCGTGAATGTTAGGGGAACTTGCAGATCTTGAACTAATAGCTTTTTTGTGTTTTTTCCTTGCAACCAGCAGGGGCGTTTTTAAATGAGGTGGCGTAGGGGACTGAGAACAAGGCAGGGGAGGCCCACTGGAAATCAAACTATTTAATGAGATGGTAGAGAAAACACTGGGCATAATTTACAGACTCATGTCCAGCCCACTATTTTGAACCTCTACTTAATTAAAGTAAGGTAAGAGTACAAGTTTTAAAGTACCCAAAGTAAAAGTACTCATGATGCAGAATCATATGGATCATATTATTAGATCAATTAATTAATTATTCAACATTAATGTCAATGTCAGAAGTAACTAAAGCTTAAAAATGAATAGACTCAACACCCAACAAGTCACAGTAAATGGCTGGCCCTTCCTGAGTCTGCTTCTGGCACATCTCGTCCTGTTTAAAAGGGAGTACTTCTTTCTTACTGTTGGCAAATACAGTGGCCATTGTTCAACTACTACTTAATGCAGATCTCTAATCAGCCAATCACATGGCAGCAACTCAATGCACTTAGGCATTTAGACATGGTCAAGACGTCCTGCTGAAGTTCAAACTGAGCATCAGAATGAGGAAGAAAGGTGATTTAAGGGACTTTGAACACGGTTGTTGGTGCCACATGGGCTGGTCTGAGTATTTCAGAAATTGCTGATCTACTAGGATTTTCCCACACAACCGTCTCTAGGGTTTACCTAGAATGGTCTGAAAAAGAGAAAATATCCAGTAAGCAGCAGTTCTCTCAGTGAAAATGCCTCACTGATGCTAGAGGTCAGAGGAGAATGGCCAGACTGCTTTGAGCAACAGTAACTTAAACGCCTACTCATTATAAACAAGGTATGCAGAAGAGCTTCTCTGAATGTGAAGCAGATGGGCTACAGCAGCAGAACATCACGCTGGGTGCCACTCCTCTTAGTTAAAAACAGGAACTGGAGGCTACAATTTGCATGGGCTCACCAAAGTTAGACGACAGAAGATTGGAAAAATGTTTCCTGGTCTGATGAGTCTTGATTTCTGCTGCGACATTTGGATGTTAGTGTCAGAATTTGGTGTAAACAACACTAAAACATTGCTCAATACTGCCTTGCATCAAAAGTTCAGCCTGGTGGTGGTGGTCTAATGGTGTAGGACACTCTTGGCACACTTTGGGCTGCTTACTACCAACTGAGCATCATTTAAACACGATTGAGTATTGTTGCTGACCACCTTTGGGATGTGGTGGAATGGAAGATATGCAACCAACAAATCTGCAATAAATGCATGATGCCATCATGTCAATATGGACCCAAATCTCTGTGGAAGGTTTCCAGCACCTTGTTGAATCTATACCGTGAAGAATTAAGGCAGTTCTGAAGGCAAAAGTGTGTCCAACTTGGTACTAGTAACGCGTATCTGTGAGTGTAGTTCACTCTTAGAGGATCAGATGTTGGGGTTTTCTCTCTAATATTGTAGGGTCTTACATTATGACACACCTTGAGGTGACTATTTTTATAAAGTGGCATGATGTAAATAAAACTGAATTGAAACTGAAAGCATGACATTTGTATCCAAAATAGATTAGATTAGAAGAAGAAAGACACATACCAAAGAATTATTTAAAGTACAAGTACTTTAAAATTAAACTTCAGGAGAGTAGTTTAGTGTGCATCCATGCTCTCTTCCAATGGTGTTGGGCATGGTAAGATTACTCTTGAGAGTCAACAGGAATGTGTGAATTCAGTGACCTAAAATGTCTTAGTTTTTGTACATTTGAGTGATTAAAAAAAAACAAAAAAAACAAAAAACAACAACAACAACAAAAACCCATATTGCATATTCAACAAAACCTCACGGCAATGGATAACTACCATTCTGGTATGCCCTTGAAAATAAAAAATACAATGGTTTACACAACTGCAAAAGTATAATAGTGTTATTTATTTTGTTGGTCAGCTATGTACAAATATTTAAATAGAATTTCAACTTCTTTAAAGCCATGGTTAGCTTTTGAACACAAAATAAATACATCTAAACTTCATGTTAATATAAAATATGTACAAATCTGTTGGTGTTCCTGTACAAATGACGTAATTACAAACAGTTTAGCACAACAGAAATAATTCAGAAATGAACAAAATTTATAATATTAAAAATGTCAGGTAGTTCACTAATATTTCAGTTTTCTGAGACATCCTCACAGAAGTTGTCGTTGGTGATGCTATCCACGATGGAGGACAGCCGCAGGAGGCTTGAGGACGCAGAAGTCTCACTAGTTCCTGAAATGAAAGGGCTTATAATACCACATGATGTTTTGTGTTTATCTTAAATTTGTATAAATTTACACTTGACTTCAAGTAAGTGTGAAAGGTGGTGTACCTTCTCTCTGGTTCATTGCTGCAGTGGAATGGTCAGCAGAGGTTGGCCAGGCCTCAGAGGATTTCTTCCAGTGGTACTTATCACCAGCCACCTGTAAAACCACACATAATACATAAATGCTTTTGCCTGCTATATGAAAAAAAAAAAAACAAACTTGTAGGTTAATGCAGAAACAGGCTGGTATTATTGACAGACATACAAAAAGCAACGAGAAAAGAATTAAAACTATTCAAAGACCATGATGTGAAAAGAATGTGTTTATATTATTAGTGAATATCACACTGTTAGTCGCAGCGGGATTAAAAATATCAATGGGGCACAGAGTGATAAATATTCACTATTCGCATTATAATGTCATTATAAGCACCAAAAAACACATTAAAAGTCCATACTGGGAAATTCTTGATGGAGTAGGGAATAATCTGAGTCTCACAGACGCACAGATTTAAACATTCACGTGAATAATTTGAGGAGTTTCCTCTTCGCGTTGGTATAAGCTTACATTGCTTTCTTTCGCGTTAAAGGGAGATCCATTTTTCTCCTGCTCGTCCAGCGTCTGCAGCAGCTCCTGTAGTCTCTCAATGTAGCTGATGGCGCTGCGTAAAATCTCCACCTTGGGTAGCCTCTGGTTGGGATTGGCCACGGTCTTCTTCTTCAGCGCGTCGAAGGCCTCGTTGATCTTCTTGAGCCTCCTCCTCTCCCTGAGCGTCGCAGCCTTGCGCCTATCCGTGGGAGCCGTCTTTCTCTTGCAGATTTTACAGGCCCACATGAGACACTGACCCTCGCAGTGCGCTCGGAGACCCGGAGGCGCAGGGACGTGCTCCTCCCCGCTGCTCTCCCCGCCGGACGGGATATTATCGTGGCCCGCGGTGGACAACGGGCTGTCATTACCGTTGTACAGAGGGGAAACCCCCGCCATGTCCAAGTGCTGTAGTGGTCCATGATCTGCTTCCTCCAGATAGCGCAAATCATTAAAAAGATAACTGTTGGTCTCGAAAAAGTCCATCATATTGTTGCGCCCCTCACTCTATTTTCACATTCGGTCTCTGGCATTTAAATAGAGGAGCAAGGACACAAGTCAACAGATTATATATAGAATGTGAAACTCTATCCAGCGCTTTGGCTGCCACACTGCAACAAGCATCTTTTTTTTTTTTCAATAGGTCTTTACAACATACTGACTTTGTGCAGACAGAAATGTCCCCTCAGGTTTCATAACAGGTGCATGTGCATTATGATATTTCCAATGAAAAAGTAAATGTCAGAGGACAGGGAGCTCATTGGTTCTGGTTTTTATCCATACTTGATGGAAGGTTCTAATTTGCAGCTAAAGACTTTATTAATAGTTATTAATGACTCATTAGTGTATTTTTAAGTCATTTGATAAAACTTCTGTGTTGCCAGGTTGTAAAAAGTGTCTAAAACTGCTATGTCTGTAGCATAGTTTTATTTGTACAAATGAATTTTTTGTGTGTGTTATACTACTGAAATAATCCATTCCAAATGGGATTACATGGCACACAGTACTTTGCATAAATAGATAAAAAAAAAACTTCTGTCAATTGACATTCAAGTTCACAAATCATTGCTGCAAAAATCTGGTTCTTAAACCTAAAGAAAGAGAGTAAAACATGCTGACATTGCATAAATCTCTGTTGTATGGGGGGTTTTTCATCATTTTAATTTTCCACCCTCCTTAACCACTGAGAGGGTCGAAAAGTGCTGGAGATGGTGTACATGCTGGACAGGTCAGGAGTCAACCACAGGACATCTTCAAACAAAATTCATTCAATTTTCAATCTCATTAACTGACAAAGCCTTTTTATTCATTGATACCAGCTGACAAGAAGATGATATCTCACTTATAAACAGGCAGAAAGCCAGTTAAGTCTCTAGTTAAATACTTGACTTTTGAATGTATGACTTTCACAACATCACTACAAAAGGCTTCGGTTTTCCCACTTTTTAATAAACCTTCATTGGGCGAGAGGTGGGGAACACTGTTGGCCATACAGTCCATCACAGAGACACAGACAACAAACCACACACCAATCCACACATACAGACTATTAAGAGTCACCAATTAAAATGGCATGCATAGTTTTGGTCTGTGAGAGGAAACCCATGCAGACACATGAGGAATATGCAAACTTCTGCACAGACAGGCCTCAGGCAAGTTTAAACCTAGAACTATTCTTACCATGGGGACAGTTAGCAAATATATTTGGGGCTATTTCAGATGCCCTGGAGCTCTTTTTCAGAAACTCCACATGTTGAAGGAATCTAATAAACTTATAAAACCAAAAATGGCAAATCAAGTTTGATGATAAGTTTTATATATTTCTGCCAAATTGAATCTTTTTTTACAATCTGGTAACCCAGTAAGTGGTTCTTATTTATAGTATGTTATTCTGATTATGTATTGAAACGCTATTCTCACCTTCTTATGAACATTATTTAAACATTAATTGAAACTTCTAAACACTTGATGAAGTATTCCAATTTGAGAAAGAGGCACTAAAGTATTTCTTTCAAATGATCCATGACAAAACCCAGATTTGATCAGATATCAGGCTTTTCAAATAGTTTTGTTTCATGTGCCAAATATTGAGATATCTTCTTTGAGACTTCTGACACCTTCTTAATTAAATAGTTTTTAAGCAGAAATTTGTGTCCAATATTCTGACTCTGTTACAGATCTCACTTTGAGCTACTTTCTACAGAAGACAGATAAAAACAGCATTTTAGCCTTCAGTGCAGAAACATCACCGGGATGAGCATGTTGTCATGTATAGGTAAAAGGTAAAAGTGTCAAACAGTCATACCTACAGAGAGTTTAGTGGTATATCATTCAAAGACAGAAGTTATACCCAAGGTTGTTGTAGTTAACTGAAACCTGGTATGAAAATTTTTTTTTCAGATCTTGGATAAAAGTTTTAAACTTTAGTTCTAGTCTTGGTCAGTTGGTCAAATGAAGAATAGCTAAGGATTTGGCTCATGTGCTTGTTGAGACTGGGCTGTCCATGTGACTGCTTCTCTATGGTTTTATTGCACTGTTGTGAACTTCTTAGTTAAAACTAAACATTCAGTAAAAACTAAACTTAAACAAGCAAATACTCTCGGGAAACTAACTGAAACTAAACTGACTTGAAAAACACAACATAAATCTAAATAAACTCATGTAAAATAAACCGTATAGCTGTTGTATTAACTCTAGTGTGTGGTGCTCATTTTAGACAGTGTGGCCAACTGTAAGTTGTATACAGTCCCAACATAAATAGACAGGAATGTGCACAGTCAAAAGAGCTTGGAGAAATGTCTGAACTCGATGGTATAAATAGAAACATGGCTCAGTCATTTCAGATTCATAAAAGAGATAAGAGCCTGTGAAGAGGTGATATATTGCCTGTGGCATTTTTTTCTGCAAACTCAAAGGGCTATGATTGGAAACTTCACAGGCAGGAATGTGAGGGATTCCTATTTTTGTGTGACTGCATGACCTTGTGTTTTGAAATGAAACAAGATGATCTCATCAGGCAGCAGCAGCCTTAGAGACAGAAAAACAAACACATTTTTAGATATACATCCAGATAACTGTCGGTTTCTTCACTGAGAGACACATGAAGAGCAGTTTTGTTTGTTTTCTTTTGAATGAATGAATGCAATTTAAAAGTACCTGAGCAGAAGAGGCACTGAGACCTTGGATTGTGTTGCGTGTAGTGTGTACTAAACCATGCTGTTGCACAATCAGCTCACATGGTAGGGTTTAATTTGACCCTCCACGTGGAAGTCGCTCCCCTTCATCTCCCAGCTTCTGTTATGTTGTTGTAGAAGAGTCATGGGTGCCTTTCATCATTTGACAGGGTGTCTAAAATACTGCCACAAGTCAACACAACATCTCTAAGTCATCCTACAGACATAGGCTTGAACATGTTGACTTATTTCAAGTTCACAGATTATAATTACAAGACATATAAGAAAAGCTGTAATTATCAGCTTCTAAGTTGTAGTTTCAGTATAGGAGTAGCTCTCAGAAATCCACAGTATTTCTAAATCCTTAAATAATTAGCCCAACAACACACCAGGGGAAAAGTGTCCTCTCTTCTTCATGTTACAGCTGACTACAATCCAGTAATGACACTAATACAGTCAATTCATGGTGCTTTAACAACATGCCTCATTCACCACTATAAATAAATATAGATAAAGCACAGAGTGATAAATATTCACTATTCGCATTATAATGTTTAGGGCATGGCTACCTTGTGATTGACAAATTGCTATGGTATGAGTGCACAGTGTCTTTGGTTCATCTGTCAGATATACTCTTGCTCATTGTATAAACACACACACACAACTGTCAAGGCTTCAAAAGAAGACTTCACAAACCAATGGGTGATGTCACAGTGGCTACTGCCATCTTTTACATATAGTCTATTTAACAGTCAAGTTGCTGTTAAATTTTCCCTTTCTGTCCATACAAATGATAAGGAGTCCCAGAATATGTTTTTTGATCACCTATAATATGAGATAGAAGGTGATCACTCAGAAACACTTTGTGTTGGGGTGACCCTTCACCCTAAGGGGACAAGTGGACACAAAACATGCCACCAAAATGCCCCCACATCATAATAGATCCACCAGATCACCTAGCTGCTACTTTTCAGGGTTCAGTTTTTTCCTTTAATTTGTCACCCACCGATAATCTCTAGCATAGGTATAAGGCTATTGTGGCTAAAGCCGAATATTTGACATATTTTATTTGTGCATTTTGTCATGATCCCCCAGTCCCTCAGATGTTGATCTGCCGTCTATCTGTCTCTCCTTCTTTTCATTCTACCTTCCTCTCCTCTATACACTGATCAGGCATAACATTATGACCACTGACAGGTGAAGTGAAAAACACTGATTATCTATTCATCATGGCAGCTGTTAGTGGATGGGATATATTAGGGAGCAAGTGAACATTTTGTCCTCAAAGTTGATGTGTTAGAAGCAGGAAAAAATGGGCAAGCGCAAGGATTTGAGTGAGTTTCATGAGGGCTAAATTGTGATGGCTAGATGATTAGGTCAGAGCATCTCCAAGACTGCAGCTCTTGTGGGGTGTTCCCGGTCTGCAGTGGTCAGTATCTATCAAAAGCTGTCCAAGGCACAATGGTGAACCAGTGACAGGGTCATGGGCGGCCAAGGCTAACTGATGCAAATGGGGAGCGAAGGCTGGCCCGCGTGGTCCGATTCCAACAGACGAGCTACTGCAGCTCACATTGCTGAAAAATTTAATGCTGGTTCTGCCACAAAGTCCCTGCCACAAAGCAAAAATGGTTCAGGAATGATTTGAGGAGCACAACAACAAGTTTGAGGTGTTGACTTGGCTTCCAAATTCCCCAGATCTCAATCCAATCGAGCATCTGTGGGATGTGCTGGACAAACAAGTCCGATCCATGGAGGCTCCACCTCGCAACTTAGAGCACTTAAAGGATTTGTTATTAACATGTTGGAGCCAGATACTACAGCACACCTTCAGGGGTCTAGTGGAGTCCATGCATCGACGGGTCAGGGCTGCTTTTGTCAGCAAAAAGGGAACCAACACAATATTAGACAGGTGGTCATAATTTTATGCCTGATCGGTGTAGGTTGTGGGTGGCTGTGTGTGTGGCTGCACTAACTACTCTCTTCCAAGAGTGGGCGTGGCTGAGGGAGGAGTCAGGGAGGGACACCTGCTGCCTCCAGTCACTGACAATACTTAAGCCCAGCTCTCCCCTCTACTCATTCACAGATTGTTGGTATACTCACAGTATAGTAGAGCTCGGATTGCTTTTAACTTTGCTTTACTTACCTGCTTGTCTGTTCACCATGCTCTTCATACTTACTAGCCTGTCTTCTCCTTCCTCCTGGGAATCCTGCTGGTGTGTCTGCCTTTTGCATACCTGTAAATCTCTTGCTCAGCCACAGTCGGAGACTTACCTGTTCAGGAGTTTAAGGAAACTGGGGACCCTAGCCTTGCGAAATAGGAGTTTGAAAACTTCCCTGTCTTACCTTGCCTGAAGATACTGACCTGAATGTAACCCAAGCCTATATAATCAGCATCTGAACAGTCATTGTTGTTGCACCTTCTTGAGACTGTTTGTTAAACCTGTTAAATCGTTCGACTGTATCCTGTCTTTGAGTCCCTCAGGTTTAACACATTTGTTCTCTAATTCAATGCTAGATAATGTGAATTCAATGTAATTTTAAATACACAGTTACAAAGTGCTTCACAGTTTGGATGACAGCATATGTTAAAAAAGTGTGTATAACATACCAACACAAAGTCAGGTGTACCTTCTGACATTTCTTCAAATATATTTACAGTGCCAAATATCCATATGAACATTTAATGACACAACATTTTGACCCTAATCACTGGAATTTTGAGAACATGTTTGTATCCACAAGGCATGTCTTCACTGCTAACTGAGTGAATATGTGTTTTATTCTAAGAAAAGGGTTCATATCGATAAAGCCCTGGTAGAAAAGCTAAACATATTCCAGGAAAGTGCTTAAATTATGCAGCTGTGTTAAAATAGAAGATGTGTGTGTTGCTGTACATGCAATATTGCAAATGAATGAGATTTCCTTTGTGTCTTTATTTTAAAGGTGAAGTATTCTCAGGGGCAGTCACTTGTCAAAAACAATATAGCTTTTATTATTAGTTTGTCATATTGCAGAGGTGACATGTACAATATAGACTAGAGTGTGTGTGTGTGTTTTTGTGTGTGTATGTGTGTGCTTATGAACATCGAGGGAGGTATTTGGTGTCTGGGTATGTTTTGTCAGCCAAGATAAATTTTGCATCCCATAGCTGCCATACAAAACTATTGCTGCTGTCTCTGTCACTACTGCTTTCTTTTGCATTTTCATGCAAACAAAAAGTCATGGTGAAAAGAAAAATGTATGAATAATCATAAATGAACAATGATTATAAATATATTGTCTTATGAATAGAATATATATTAAAATTAGACTCAATTTAGACTTTAATTTGCCTTGATCATTGCGTTGCAATGAGACATAAGCTTTCTCCAGGTGAATGGAGTTGTGTCCCTGCTGTGCCCTGATCGTGTATTCTCTCCCCAGGGGCTGACCTACTGCGCATCCTGAACCTGACCATAAATTCCCGTCAGTGTCGAGGGGTTGACGCTTCAGCTGTCAGGGAGAATCATGGGATAGCAGGGTTAGAAACTTACACTGGAGGATCAGGCCTCTAAGGGAAGGAGGTGCAGTCAGGATGGGCTGCACGAAGCGTAAATCTGTCTGGAATCCAAAGAGGCTCGGAGCCGTCGGCTCTGCAGTCTGAATACTTAACAGGCAAAATCTGAGTATAAAGCGCTGACACAGTGGCTGTATTTAAAATGTCTGTATGACATATTGCTTCTTGAGATTGTCTTTCAGTGGTAAATAAAAAGGTCATTGTACAGCAATTCAGTAGTGAGACATTCCTGTTTAATGGTACCCTTTGATGTTTTGAGGAATACATATATTTTCTCCTTTAGTTCAATTTTAAAATTAAAACCACTCATGTCTGTCCACTTAATACGAAGCTACAGGCCAAAGACTGTTAGCTCATCATAGCAGAAAGAGTGGATCAGCAGCACATGGGAGAAGTTTGCCTGCAGGGCTTTCTGGCAGAAAGCTTTCTTTCCTTTTATGTTATTTTCAGTTTTCAGTAGCAGTTTAGTCAGGTTAACAAAGTCTTCGAAAGCGTGTTTGGCAGAAAGCCTTAAAGGTAGACTTCTCTCATGTGTTCAATTGTTGAATGGGCATATTACAAATGCAAACCACCAAATCAACCAAGCAGGTCTGTTGTCTAAATCTAACCAAACTGTGTCTGAAAATTGAAAATAATTTAAAGAAATCTTTCTTCCAGGACGCCCTGAAGATAGACTAACACTAAACAGTAGCTTACCCAGTTCTGTCCAAGGTTAACAAAATCTGATCATCGACACAGTTGAAGATCACTAATAAACACTTCAAATCTTCTTTGTTTAAAATATACTAAAGCTATAGAGCAGGGGTTGTCAAGGTTAATTTAGAGAAGCCAGCATATGATTGAGGGCTGCACAGAAAAAATATGCACTTAAACACTTTTAGTGTTTGTAAGGTTTAGGTACATCTCTTGACATCAGCTGTTTTCCTCAGTGTTAGGAAGATCTAGTCATCTTTGAAGGCTAGAATAGAAGAGTTTAAAGTCCTGTCCACACATACACGCATATTTTGGAAAACAAAGCATTTTACCAAATAGCCAGGGCTCTCAAAGTGCGACCCGTGGGCCATTGACAGCCCTTGATAACATCCTGTGCAGTCTGTGAGTGTGACAGTGAAACAATGCACTACTGTACATTTAGTTCCTCCACAGTTCTTGTCAAACTATGATAAAGTGGCACAGAATAAGAGTATGGGAGCATTTCTTTCAAATTAGACTACATCCACTTACATTTTGAAAAATATCTCCATTCACACAAAAATGCAAAAACTATGCAAAGCACTGTCAGGAGCATGCCAAAGCAATAGATGGTGATATAACCCTAATCGTATAGAAATGTTGGCCAACCAAAAGCTTACTTAGCCAGGTGCACTGAATGCCTTTACATATGGTGGCTGGTTATGAGGCTGGACAGTGAAAATTAATGTAGCTTATTTTGGGACAAAGAAATAGCTAGCTCTGTCAAACAGTATTAAGGCAAATAGTGGTAAAATCCTGGAAAACAACTAGCCTGGCTCTGACCAGGCTAAGAAAAATCTGTCTACAAGCAGTGGACTTTGTTATACACTCACTGGACACTTTAGTTACACCTTGCTAGTACTGGGTTGGAGCTCCTTTTACCTTCAGGGCTACTTTAATTCTTCGTGGTACAGATTCAACAAGGTGCCGGGAACATTCCTCAGAGATATTGGCCCATGTTGACATGATAGCATCGCTTAGATCTTTTGAGTTTTGTGACATAGTATGTTATCCTGCTGGAAGCAGCCATCAGAAGATGAGTACACTGTGATCATAAAGGGATGGACATTGTCAGCAACTATACTCAGGTAGGCTGTGGCATTTAAATGATGCTCATTTAGTACTAAGAAAATATATCCCATACCATTACACCACCACCACTGATCTGAACCGTTGATAAGGCAGGATAGATGCATGATTTTATCCAGGTCTATAGATGTTGCTCTATCAAAGAAGATCTGCTGCGTCTTTTGTGTTTTTTTTTAACCTTTTAGGTCTGGGAAGAATGAGGCTAGCAGTTTCCTCATGTTTTCAGTCTTTATCCTAAGTGGAGCTGCTCATGCTGAGGAAAAAATCCCCATATTTCCCCAAATGTCAAACTATTCTATAAATATATTTATTAGAAAACTCTACTTTCTTTTAATTTTCTTTTACAGTTGTGGGTTTTTTTAAGTTTAAGTAACACCATATTATTCTTGTGTAATAAACTCCATAGAAAGCAGTTTGGTAAAACTGCTTAAAGTCCCAGGAAATTCAAGAAGAAGAAATTTTTAATAAGGAACTTCCACACTTTGACAGCACTTCAAATATTAAGCATATTAAAGTCAGATGTAATCCCAAAGGGGACAGACAGTAGCTCCTCCAGTGGCACTTCAGACATTTTTTCTTTAGTGAATAATTGATCAAGCAATGGAGGAGAGGTGGAAGAGAGAAAATGAAACACATTAAAGTGCTGCAGATATACTATATCATTTGTCTCTTTTGTAAAGACAGAACTTATTCATTAAACATTTATTTTGTTTAATTGCTTAAATACTTGTACACACATTAACACACCATCTTTGGAATAAAATAATAATGGATTGAAAATAACATTTTATTACAGAAAGGTTCATCTTCCTCTCTTATGTATTTAACCAGTTATTCTTATAGAACTTTTGCAAAAGCACCAGACATGTATTCACATATTCTTCCATATCACATTGTCCAGTGACTCATTTTTGCTTAGTTAGGTTAATGAATGCTAAAGTTGTGTAACAGCTTATTTATATTAATTTTTTTTCTGTTTCTTTAGGGTTTCTTTGCACACACAGTCTCCAAAACTCGACCATTCATGCCTATCATGTTCTCTTGCAATTCACGTAGGGTCTTGAACACACAGGTCATGTCTATGATTTTTCTCCTTCTAGCGGGTGTTAGAAGTAGGATCCAGTTAGGAACAGTGCTGACATGAGGGTCACAAACACAACTGATAATGAACATGAACTTTAGGACCTCTTCTCTCTGAGCTTTCCACCCCTCCTTGCACCCCACCTCCCCCCTGGCTTAACAGAACCTCCTGACTCAGACAGGGCTCATTGGTGTGTTTGAGAGGAAACCCTGAACACCGTGACGGACACAGTGCATATAACCCAGCTCCACACCTGGGATATGAATTAGCCAATCAGAGGTTAAGTACTGTGGTCACGGGCCTGATGACAATGCTTCACCTGGGATCACAGCTTCTTGACCTTTAGGGTCAACCCGCAAAAAGAGGCCAATAGATGAGTGGAAAAGAAAGCTCATATCTCAATAAAGTTATGGTTTAAGACAACACTAAAAATCAATTTATTGTCACAGTCCCTTCATTTTGTTTTCTTTCTTATCGGGGTGCAGGGTAGTAATTTCTAAAGAACTTGAATCAGAAAGACATCTTTATCATGTTTCTTCTAGACTACAGCAGAGTAGAGGAACCTAACTTGTAATTAATAATCATTTTTAATATTCACCTTTGTTACTAAAAATAGTAATCTATTACACATTATTTACTTTTCAAAAAGTAGTGCATTAGTTATTTATTTACTCCGTGAATGTAGATTGTAATTCATCACACCACCCAATTTTAAATTATTCTACAACATGCGTGAGCTGCACTGTCACATAATTACCAGTTAACAATATAAACTTCAGGCTACAGTCCAACACACTGACACAAATCCCTATCCTAATGAGAAGAGAATACAGAAGACCTTAATTTTTAGTGTTTAAGTGTAAACACAAAGCTGACAACAAAGTTGAAAACGAGCCCAAAGAGCACTTCACAAAAAAAGTGTGTTCACAGTGATTCTACTGTGGAAACAGGTATGGGTAAAAACACTTTTACACTTTTGTTATCTGGTGAAATCCATGCTTTGAATGCTTGGCTGGTGTCAGCATACACTCATCTATTACAACACTCTGGGTCAAGTGATGTTTGCTACAAGCTTTGTGTTTGCATATTGTCTTCGCAGGTGCTGTCTATCAGCAGCAGTGGATAGTTATTTCTGGCCTGGGCACAGTTTGTACTTTACCATCATATTCATGTCCTTTTGTGCAAAAAAAAAAAAAAAAATAGTTGCAATATTCATATCTACTTTTCAAGTTGCAGATGTGCAGGAAAAAGCATTTGTTATTTTTTTTTAATATGTCATTCGTGCAGCTATTTAAAGAACTTATGTAACACAAGTAGCAACATGGGTACAGTAATGCGTTACATTCCTTTTTTATGGGAAAATGTAATGTGATCACAGTAACGTTACTTTGGAATGTGTTACACCCAAAATGTCATGGTCCCAGCAGGCCTTCTCCCTCTGTCTCACTTTCTCTCCCTTTCTCTCACTCTCTCTCAATTCTAAAGTGGTGTTGGGCAGGCCTTGGCCCCTTGCCCCACCCCTGGGTGGGGTATCCCTGACCCAATTTTAGTCAGCACACCTGTTTGCCATTTTCTCATCACCTTTTAGGATTAAAAGGGCCAGCTGCAACGTCCAGTCCTTACCAGACTGTTGTCACCCTTGTGGTGTTAATCAGGCTCTCAAATTATGAGCAGTGTTTGCTTATGTCTTCAATTACCTGACCTTGTTCTCTTGTCTCTACTCCAAGTTGTGTGTATCTCAGATGGACTCAAGTTACCTGTGACCTGAAGGATTCCCTCATTATTCACCTGTTTGGAAAAGACTTAACTGAAAATCAAAGCCTGTCATTTCTTGTCATTACTCACCTGTAAAACTCACCTGCCTGTCCACTCTCCTCCAACTCAGCATTCTGGAAACTTTGTCCACCACCCCCACCTGCAAACTCACAAGGAAAACACAATTACTCACCAGTCCTCTCCTCTTGGACAGTTCTCCGGTGTCCCCCTGCTCGTTCCCTGTGCAGAAAACCTACTTGCCTGAGTTGAACTCACCTGCCTCCCTGCCTTTGAATCCTGTTAAAATAAAAGCACTTAAAACTTGCTTTGCTTTTGTGTGGTCTGCTTTTGAGTCCATTCATTCCTGTAATTATCACATCAACACTGCTAATTTTAAAGAGATGTGTCTTTGAGGACTTTGGATAGCTAAAGCTTTGATTAGCTAACTAGCAGGTTAAACCTATCTGATGAAGTTTAAAATGGGGTTTGGGTTGCTGTTCCCTGGACTTTGATAATAATAAGCCCTAATTTACAGTATCTGTGACCTGAAAGAGGGGGAAAAATCCTGATATGAACAGTTTTATTTAGCTATAACTACATCCATAACGAAGCAATGCTTCAAGTAAACTAGGCCAGCCTTCCTGCAAATGACATTTTTTTAAAAACTAGCAAGCTGAATGGATGGAGGAATAAAACTTTGTGAGAAATAATTTGAAGAAGAAACTTGGACTAGACATGTTAAATGGAAAAATAAAGGTTTTGCTGTGTCCTGACTTTGGATAATGAAATGGATGCCAGCTACTCACTGAAGTCAGAATACAGCAAATGAACAGAATCATATGATGTCTAATATTTACTCTGGTTTTACTCGAGTTTTTATTTTTTAATTTTGTAAACTTTCCATTCTATGTGTTGAAACAATGCTTTCTCATCTTGGGTCATAATATAATGCCTTTTTGTCAAGTACCACTTGCGTCTTCCCATTATGCACATGGAATCCTTTAACTCTGGTGTTTTGGTACACCCTGTGCCACAGAAAGAGACTGGCCTCCGAGAGATAATGGGACCACTTTGGAGTGAAGGTTTAGGGTTATGCAACCAAGACATTGCTCGCAGTCCTGCAAAAACAAAAAAAGTGTGCAGCCTGATCAGGATGACAGTCAGGCTGCGTAGGTAGAAGCTGATTGGTTGAAAAGTGGGCAGGGGAGTTTATCACGAAGGGAAAAAAGCAGGAAAAACCACTGAAGATAAAAAAAAAAAACAGCACGAGAAGGTCCAAGAACAACACAAACACAATCAAGAGTAGCCCACAGACCACATTTTTGACACTGCCCTCTGGTGACAGTACACAGCTACAACATGTCATCAATGGGTTGCAAAGTTGCCGCCATGCCGTTCCCTTAAAAGCTTGTGGTCTGTGCTAAAATAACCCCTGCATGTTGAAAAATAATGAAGCAGGAGGGACACACCTGTCTAACTGATCCCAAAACACATCTTGTGCATAAATGAGCCATGCCTGCAACTTTGACAAAAGGACAAATGAGAACAGTCTGGTTAGAAACAGCTGTCCCAGAAAACTGCCATCCACACATATAGGCACCCATTAAATTAGATAACTGAAAAAAGGCCAGCTACACTGACTCTCACTTCACTTCCTCTGCTTATTAGCTTATTAAAGTTTCATTAACTACCAGAAATAATTTAATATGTCAAACCAGTCCAGGCAAATACTAATATTTTGAAGGTTGTTCCTAAAGAGAAGGGCTTTGCAATCAGCATAAGGCTTTAAGGCTGCTCATACATTTTGGATTTCATTGAATCTAAAAACCTAATTTACACTTGAGCATTTTTGGAGCATGCAAATGATACAGATTGGGATATATTTACACTTTTGCAGCATATACTATATTTGCAACAAATGTTGGTGCAATTGAGCTGCTTAACTGTTATTGTTATTTTGATAATATGGAGTAAGAAAACCTGAGGTTACTGTGCACTAATGCACAGTGCGTAGACTGGAAATTCCTAAGAGCCTTTCTGCACAGCCTGGATGAGTGCCAGACGAGGCTAAAGTCTTGAACAAACAATGACTCCTCTCCGTGAGCCAACAGGAACTCTGAGACAGTCAGCAGCAGACGGTATCACAGGCCCTGCTGCCCTTATGATAGCATCTCCCTAATCTTTTTGGCCTGGCTCTCTCCAGCTTGCAGCCTATAGACTCAACGGTGGTCAAACAAAGCAAGGAGTAACAGTCTCATCAGCTAAGCTAACAGACGGGTCCTCTCACTCGTGCCCTGAGCTGTGGGTTAGAGTAGGGTCTTGGGTTTCAAAGGCAAAATGGGAGGGGACAATGATGGCATCTGCCTTCTCTCTGGTGGACGATGCAGGGATTCAGTTCAAAGGCTCAGCGGCTGAAGTGCATCAATTAGTGAGGGGAAAGAGCTGGCTAACTTGCCAACTCTCTATGACCTCAGAGCATTACATTATGAGGCACATTGAGAGTGTTGCACACTGGTCAGGCAACATCAATGGCCCCTTGCAAATGGACTGGTATTGATGGACTGGCTTAAAGGGTTGTCCTGCAAATGGATGCAAAGAATAATAAGAGTGTTTAGTATGGAGAAACAAGGAAGAAACACCACCAAAGGGCAAGCAGATTTTGCCAGCTGTTTGCATGCTTGTTCCATCACTGTTTCAACAGGTCTCCATTGTAAAAAACACTAAGAATGACCCTGTGCAGCTTATCACTTGACATCCAATGGTGATTTAGTTTGGAGTGATCCAAAAGCCCCTCCTGATTGATTCTGTCCTCATTCGGGGGAGTGATGGATTAGCCTTTTGCCATTTGGTCGGTGCGTATCCCTGTCTGTCTGCCAGATAGAGTCACTGATGAGGACTTTGGGTGGGGGGGCACTGGCCTTGACCCAGCAGCAAACAATATGAGACCCCTTGTCTGGCCAGTGAGGTGAGATGTTGACCCTGCTGGCCTTAGCCTGTCTCGCCCTCCGGCTCTTATTCATGTACTTTATGACTATTGCCTTGCATCAGAGGGGTAGGCACTGTGAGAGGCATTTCTAAAAAGTGAATTTCCTTGCATAAAGAATCCAAATAGAGGGTGTTTTTTTAAAGCAGTCTGAGGAATTTCTTTCTCTCTTTTTTAGTCTTTTTTTTCCCCTTTTTGCCAAATTGCTTTGATGTTGCAGCCTGTAAACGATATGGTGGAGCATCGCTATCATGAATATCACACTGCCTCTGGGAGTCGGGGATGTAGCCAGCGATAACACAAAATGAATCCAATCATCAGCAAGTGTGACTGCAGTCATGGCAACCTCAGTGACAATGATCCACCAATATTAGTTTTTTTCTGAAGTATCTAAGCCTAGAAGAAAGCGTGTTTTGTTACAATGAAAATTACACTTTTGAATAACAACAACAGCAGACTTTTCTAGGGCAGGATAAAGTGTCTGGCTCCAGGAGAAACTAATAGGATATTGATGAATGTCAGTGTTGACGAGCGAGAACAGGGGCACTGCTGTGCTGTATAATTGGTTATATGGGGTTCTATCATTAAAACAACAGATAGGAAGGGCACACAAGCTTTGGCTGGATGCAGGTAAAAACACGATAGCCATAAAGCCACAGTGGGTAAAGAGCACAGCCATGTCCGGCTCAGCTGTTACGAAGAGCCTTTGTTATTTAAAACCAATGCTTTATCCTGCTGATTGAAAAATGTAGCTAATGTGATCACTCTTCCAAAGGCATATCATCCAAAGTCAACATTATTTCACTTGAGCTTTGTGAGGCATTTTCCTCCAAACTGTCTGTGTGACAGTTTGAGTCATCAATCAAACAAAAATGTAATATTTTTTAATACCTTCTCAAAGACGTTTCACTTTAAATTGAACATCATTGTTTTATTGCAGGGCTGTAATTTTTTAAGTTTCTGGTCTCCACAGTGATGAAATAAGAGATTAAATATTGTCAGATGTCCAAAAATGATGAAAGAAGTGGGTGTAGATAATGAGGACTGAGGCATGTCCCCATTTTTATCTGCTTCTCAAGATTGTCATGATTAGACTTTACCTGGTTTTATGTGATTTGTGGTGCTAATGCAAAACAATAACAAAAATGTAGCTATATGAACCTTATACCAAAGCCATAATATTTTTAAAGACAGCATCATTTTACATTTAGGTTTGTTAGATTTTTTTTTATTTCTTCTGCTTTCTTTTTGTAATAATAAATCACTTGTGCCTTACAACTTGAAAAAACAGCTTGTAGCATGTAATAGTAATAATTCAATATTTTGTGCAATAAATATTTGAAACACACTCACTGGGCACCTCATTAGGTACACTTTGTTAGTACTGGGTTGGGTCCCCTTTTGCCTTTAAAACTGCCTTAATTCTTTCTCAAATAGATTCAAAAAGTTGCTGGAAAGATTTCCTCAGAGGTTTCGGTCAATATTGACATGACAGCATTACACAGTTGTTGCAGATCTGTCAGCTGCACATCCACGATAAGAATTTCCTATTTCACCAGATCTCAAAGGTGCTCTACTGGATTGAGATCTGGTGACTGTGGAGGCCAATTGATTACAGTGAACTCATTGTTCACTTTAAGAAACCAGTTTGAGATGATTTGAGCTTTCTGATATGGCAAGATGGGTACACTGTGATTATAATGAGATAGACATGGTCAGCAACAATACTCAGGTATTCTGTGGCATTTAAATGATGCTCATTTGGTACTAAGAAAATATCCCCCATACCATTACACCACCAGCAGCCTGAACTGTTGATACAAGGCAGGATGGATCCATGCTTTCATGTATTTACACCAAGTTATGGCCCTACGATCCAAATGTTGCATCAGAAATTGAGACGTTTTTCCAATCTTCTATTGTCCAAATTTGGGGAGCCCATGAGAACTGTAGCTTCAGTTTCCTGTTCTTAGCTGACGGGAGTGGCACTCGGTGTGGTCTTCTGCTGCTGTAGCCCATCTGCTTCAAGGTTTGACATGTTGTGCATTCAGAGAATGCTTTTCTGCATATCATGGTATACATGGTTGTAACAAGTAGTTATTTGAGTTGCTGTTGCCTTTCTATCAGCTCAAAGCAGTTTGGGCAACCAGCTCATCTGGTACCAAGAACTATGACATGTTCAAAGTCATTTAAGTCACCGTTCTTCCCTATTCTGATGCTTGGTTTGAGGTTCAGTAGGTTGTCTTGATGTTTGCATTCCTAAATGCATACAAACATGGTCAAGACAAGTTGCTGCCATGTGATTGGCTGATTAGATATTTGCAAGCAGCTGAACATGTTTACCTAATAATGTGGCCATCGAGCGGAAAATCATTATGTGAGTCAGTGATGACAGGGATTCTTGCATGCCTAATTTCATTAAAAGCATGAAAGAGTAGAGCACATCATCCAGACAAAAATAAATATAGATTGGTGAAGTGGACACACAAATGTAGTTTATTCTTAAAAGCAGTGAATGTAAAAAATATTCAGTAGGATGTACTCCTTATTTTGAAGTAATCCACAGAAAATATTAAGTGGACACTAAGAAGGTGTTCCCTTTAGAATGCAGATGATATAATTTTTTTAAAATGACACTTAAAAGTTAAAGTTAAAAACTGAATATCTTAAAAACTCTTTAGATTGAGAAATCATAACATACTGGTTTATTTGATATATATGATAATGGATATTGTCTTCCTAACATGCTTTGTGGATCAGTGTTTTAAAGTTTCAAGTTTAGCATTTTGGCCATCAAATTCTGATAAAGGGGTGGCAAAGGGGAGCTATCAAGCATTATCTGGCTAGCTAATGGAGGTGTGTCTATAATTCACTGTGATATTAAATCAGATGTGTGGTAGTGGAGAAGTTATGGGAGCAGTGCCAGGTGGTGTTAATTCATACAGCTGCTGCATATCTGTTAATTAGCTTCTCCTTTTTATGCAGCAGAATGCTGGAACCTGGAGACACACACACACACACACACACACACACACACACACACACCCACACACCCACCCACCCACACACCCACCCACCCACACCCCCACACCCACCCACCC